>LDAU01000196.1:0-112069 GCA_001447515.1 Pseudocohnilembus persalinus
TCATTATATTATTTTTTAATTTAAATGTTAATTTTTTTAAAGAATTTATTTATTGTATTTATTATTACTTCTCCCGGGTGTTGTCTGGCCATAAAAATGACTCCCTTTCTTTTATCCAATTTTTTAAGCGAATTCTAAGTAATATTTAAGACTTCTATATTATTTTTAGCTATACTTTTACACAACAACTTTCTGTTTATAAATTATTTTTTATACTCATCTTTTTCCAAATTATCCAAATATTCATTTAACTTGGAGTATGAATAGGGATAAGTATAAGAAAAAAATACTCTGTCATTTTCATTATAAAATTTATATTTGAAAGATAACGTATAATAGTGTCTTGTATTGTTTTCTGATTATTAAGTGTATTGATAATTTTCTTTCCAAATCCTATTTTAATAATATTATACATCATATCCATCTCTTACCCACCATTATTTATCACTTTCAAAATCTTTTGTGGAAAAAACTAAAGGTTTCATCCCTTAACTAAATAAGGTATTTTTTCTGACCTTTTTATTAATTTAAATAAGTACGGAAAAATTAATTAAAATTAATTTAAATTAAAAATAAAATTCATAAGAACATAATTTATTTTTAATATTTTTTACCATATTAACTATGTTAAAGGTATAAGGGGTGTTTTTTTTAGCATTACCCACAGAAAAAAAGAACCATTATGTATAACCTTTGGTATTAATGTCATTTTATAAAACCAAATCATACTCAAATGGACCAACTTTATAGGCCATCAACAAATTACCACACTCAAAATCTGAACTAAATTCTAAAATATGATTTCTTTCTTTTTCAAAAAAACTGTTATAAACTCTATTTATTTATTTTTCTTAGGAAGCTACACCTTGTCCAAAATATTGTTATACAATTTATTATTCGCCGTTTCTTGTATTTGTTATAAGCGGTCTTATATCACATAAAACATTAGCCATATATCTTTCATCGTTTAATTGTTAAAAATCCTCATGTTTTTTGTAAACTAATTTATCATTTTAAAAATACTATTACCACCTAACTTTATCATGACTCCCTTTACTTTTACCTTTTAAATTTGCAAAATAATCATCTTCTTCTTCTTAATCTAATATAAAAATTTTGTTTTGAATATGTTTAAAAAAAATACTAAAAATAAAAGAATTTATTTTCTAGCATTTAATTTGTCACTTTATATACGTTAAAAATAATTTACATATGATTTTTTATAATATTATATCAGTTGAAAATTAAACTACATTTTTTTCAATAGAATTCTGAAATTATATAAATTGATTAATTAAATCAATTTAATTTAGAAATTAATAATAAAAATAAATAGAAATTAAAAATTAAATTATTTAAAAATGAATTAT
Organism: Pseudocohnilembus persalinus; assembly: GCA_001447515.1. NCBI lineage: Eukaryota > Ciliophora > Oligohymenophorea > Philasterida > Pseudocohnilembidae > Pseudocohnilembus > Pseudocohnilembus persalinus. The sequence continues at coordinate 1,371 of LDAU01000196.1, forward strand.
TAAATAATTTTTAATTTTTAATTAACCTAATTTATAATTTTAAAATATTGGTAATTATTTTTGAATTTCTCTAAAGTTGAAAATTAATGTGATAGTTTAAGGATAATTATAATTTATTTTGATTCTTATATAATATTTATTATTTTAATTTGTTAAATCGAAAATGAAATTAATAATAAGTTTACGTAAAATTAAAAATTAATTAATTTAATAATTAATCACTAATTAAATTATAAATTGATAATTTGTTAAATTATTAATTAATAGTTAATTTAGTTATAAATTTCTAATTAAATTTGATTAAAATATTCTTAGTATATTTATGTCGGAATTCTATTTAAAAAAGATTGGTATAATTTTCAACCGATATAATAGAAGAATTTTAACAATTTAAGTAATTTTTCTATAAAAATTTTATTTTTCCATATTTATTCGATTATAACAAAAAATAAATATTTCTATGCATACAACTATTTTTCTGAGGGATCTGATGATTTTATTACAATTTTGAAATAAATTTTTTTTGGCTACTGTTTGTAAAATAAAAATAATTTTTGCATAAATCAGATTTTTTGTTAATTAATTAATAATTAATAAAATTTGGGGGCTAGGGTTGAAATCAGGGTAATTTTTTATTTTTTGGGAAAATACTATATATTTTTTTAAAATGATTAGATAATAGAATTTTTTAATAAAACTATAAAAAATATATTATTAATAGATAAAATACAAATATATTTTATTTTTAAATAAGGAATACTTTCTATAAAGTTTATATCTTATCTATTTTTGCTTTTTATTTTATTAAAAAAATATTAGATTTATTAAGTAATTAAAATATGAATTATTTTTTGTCTTTTAAGAAAATATATAAAAACAAAATCAATTATATCATATAACTTAAAAAATATAGGTATTTATTTTAATATACATATTTAAATTTTATTTTTTCAATATAAATTATAAGCTTAAACTAAATTTAAAATTAAAAATGATAAGAAATACTAGAACAACATAAAATTAAATATAAAGATATATGTTTTATTATACTAAGAATTAAGAGTTAAATAGTTATTAGAATAATTTTTTATAAATCAATTTTTATTTATATACTTATAAATATATTATTTAGTAATAAATAATTATAAAACTTTATATAATTCGAATAATTTAAAAAAAAAAAAAGATCCAATAAAATATTTTTTTTATTATCTATATTTATACTCATATATAAGGATTTTAATTTCCATAATTATAATTTTATTATTATGGTTATTCAGGATATTATTATGATTATTAAGGATATTATTATTAACCTTAGATAAAAATTTAATTATATTAAAGTTAGTTGGGATCTATGGGATTTAAAGGTGGAGGCATCATAAAATTATTATTATTAGGGTCTTAATAATTGTACATCATATTTTATTAATTTTACATTGGCATATTGTATCCTTATTAATACATATAATTAAAGTTGTTATTATTATATAGTTAGTTTTAGTTTTACTGTTAATTATTTTAAAACATATTTTAATTCGAGTTATTTTAAATAGCAGTATATTCCTAATGTTACTATTCCTTATCTTATTAGCCTATGTTATTTTATTATGGCTCATCCAAATCCTATTATTACTATTTCTACTATTGTGCTGTATCCTATGCTATTTATAGTCTTTTTTTTTGCATTTATTAATTTTTCATTTTTTTTTTTCTTTAAAAATAATTAAGCAAAAAGCATATTACTATAAAAACAAATGAACCTCCTACATATAAGCCAACAGCTAACCCTGTATTGTTTCCGTTAGAATAATAATCTATTAAATATAAAAAAATTTCTAAATTTTTTCTAAATAAGCATTAAAATTCTATTATTATTTACTTTAATAGCCGTATGATGAACTGGAATAACAACTATATATATATTATAACTTTTCTTCTCCTTTACATCTAAATATAATAAAAAATCGCTTATCATCACATTTAATTAATAATTTAATATATTAAATTTAAACTCAAAAATTTTATTTTTTCTAAAATTAGAATTTACTTTCCATACTAACAATACCTAAACCCACTACACTCACAATCACTTGTACAAGATTATCCATAATCTTCTTTATAATAATATGTATTAGACAAACAAGAAGGGTTTTCCGAATTTAAGTTGGGTTTTCCACAACAATAACCATTTGTGCAGGATCTTTGCCCTAAACAATCAGTGCAGCTTAAATTTTATGATTTAATTAAAAAATTAAAAAATTAAAAATAATTAAAATAAATAAAAAAATAATCATACTAACTACAATATCCAAACTTATTTTCTTCTACATACTGGTTTCTGTCACAAGATTAGAATGTTAATTGTAAAAGCTATGCCAAAATTACTAGAAACAAAACTGTTCCTTTCATTTCTTTTTAATTTAATTTAATCTTCTTTTTCTTTATTTATTTTATTTTATTATTTTATTTATTTAAATAAATTTTTGTAAGAAAAATTCCTTTCTAAATTAACTTTAATTAAACATAATTATTTGTTCTATAAATAAACTTAAAACTTATTATTTTAATATTAAATTTCCCATTTTATTAATTAAACAATAAATTAATTTGCAATTATAATATTAATGTATATATTATCATCTTTATTCATATAATATTTTATTATATAAATAACCAAAATTTAATAAAATTTAATTTTTATCAATTAAACCCACCAATAAAATTATAATAATCATTAAAGATTAGTATTTATAAATTTTTATATAATTAATTATTTATAATTTACTAATTGAACCAATTTCTGACATATATATATATAAGTTTTTAATAAAATCTTAAAAAAAAACTGTACTAAACTTAAATTTAACTAATTCAAATAATGAAATAAGAAACACCATATTAAAAATATGATTTCCTGATTCCAATAATATAGGCCTAAAAAATTAAAGTGACATAATAAATTCCTAAAGAATAATTAATAAGGTAAAACCAAACCTAAATAGGAAAGAATTTTAAATTCATCAAGCAGTTAAAACAATATGGCTCATTTATTATTTTTTCTCAATCATATAATAAAATCCAAAAATGTTTTGACGTAAAAAATATAGATAATAAATTAATTAAAATAAATAAAATCTATTTAATGATAAACTTAATAGATTTTTAATTTTAATTTTAAATTTACACTTAAAAAAAGTAATATAAATTTATGTAAAGTCAAAGAAATATTTTAAAAAAATTAAATAAATATATTTATAACTATATTTATAAATAAAGTCTTTATTTTTATTTTTTTATTTAGAACAATAAATGCTGTTAAATTAGTTTAAAACTTCTTTATTAAATATTCTTAAAATTAAATAGCAAAAAAGTTTATATAAAAAAAAATGTTTTATCTTTTAAAAATTTCATTTTTAATTTTATATAAAATTTTTTATAATAATGGAAAGTTAAATTAATGAAATTTTAATCATAAATTTAATTTTAATAGAAATTATTAATTTGAAAATAAAAACTTATTTATTCTAATAAATTAATATCAAACATAGTTTGCTATTTTTAGTATATATATATAATGTTAACATATTATTTTATTAAAGTGATTTAATATAAAAAGAATAAACTAAATTATAATTAATTTTTATAGTCATAAAATAGCATTTTAATTCTAATTTTAATTTTAAATTTAATAATTATTTTAAGGTTAATTTGTCTCTATAGGGTTTAAAGGATGGGGCATCATAAAGTTATTATTAGGGTCTTAATAATTATACATCATATTTTACTAGTTTTACATTGGCATATTATATCCTTATTATTATTACATAAAATTAAAGTTGTTATTATTATTATAATACATTTAATTTTAGTCATACTGCTAATTATTCTAAATATTGTTTTAATTTGAGTTATTAAATTACGTTTAATTTAAATCTAATTTTTATTAATCTTATTTAAATACATCTTAGGCTATTTATTATCTTTTTTTTTGCATTTTCTTATTTTTCTAATGTTATTTTCTTCGATGTAAACTGTACATAATAGAAACAGCAGTTATAATAAATGATCCTACTACAGCCAGTCCAATGTACAACCCATTATTATTACTTTTCGAAGTATAATCTATTAAAAATAAAAGTAAATTATTTTTTGTAATTCTCATAAAAAATAATATATTCTACCTTCTTAGCCATATTTTGAATCAGAATTACAATTATAAATATAAAGTAATTTTTCTTCTCCTCTACATCTATATTAAAAAATTTAATTTTATCAACTGAATAATATATTTCATAATAAAAAATAAAGTTTAAAGGCTATTTTATATTAAACTATATTAATAAAATAATTATAAATTTAAATATACCGTCCAGATTAACAATATCTATAACCATTACACTCGCAATCACTTGTACAAGATTAGCCATATTCTTCTTTATAATTATAAGTATTTGACAAGCATTAAGGGTTTTCAGAATTCAAATTGGGTTTTCCACAGCAATAATTATTTGTGCATGATCTTTCCCCTAAACAATTATTACATCTTTTTTTATAAAAATATAAATAAAAATAAAAATATAATTTGTAATTATTATATTAAAAAAGTTTTTATAAAATTTATACGAACTACAATATCCGGTTCTGCTTTCTTCTACATATTGGTCGCTGTCGCAAGATTCCTTTGATAACTATAATAAATAAATCAAAATTACTACAAATAAACCTGTTTTCATTTTTTTTTATTTTTATTTGTTTTTGTTTTTATTTATTATATAATTATATAATTACACAGATATTTTTAAACTTACCCTTAATATAAATGAACGTAAACTATTTATTCTATAAATAAACTTAACTAAGAATATTAATTATAAATTATTAGTAATATAATGATATTTATAGTCTAATTATTCTAATCTACCTTATAAGGTTTAAGAAATTAATAATTTAGTGAATAATTAGATTTTTAATAGAAATTATCATTTTTAAGATATAAAGTGTCAGTAAAAATTTTTTTTAAGTTAAATATTAAATATTCAAAGATTTTTAAGGTTAATAAACTATTTTTTAAATTAGTTATTTTATATAAATGGAATAATAAAATATTTACATTTCTTAAAGATAAGTATAAAGCATTAATTTTATTTGATAATGTAATTAATAAAAATTTTTCTTCCTGAATTTAATCAAGTATCTATATATATATAAAAAGTTTAGATTATTCATTTCGTTATATAAAACTTTTATTTTATAATTTATAAATTAGAAACTCAAATTTATTTAATAAGAATAAATATAATACCTCAGAAAATAATTTTATTTTTATAAAGCATATAAGGGTTTATTTAATTTGAAATTTTATAATTTTAACTTTATAATTAGAAGTAATTAGAAATAAGATAAATTTTTCATATTTTTATTTTATTTTATTAAAATTAATATCATGCTTGTAATATATTATAAAAAGTTAAAAAATATACAATATATAAATAAAAATATAAAAAACTATTATTTTATCTACATTATCTTTGTAAATTTAAATTACTATGTCATTTATTTAGTTAAATTTTATATACTATAATAAATCATATACTTTCCAGAATTCTTATTGATATGATTAACTATTCATACTATTTTTTTATCACTGCGTTCCTAATTTTTTGTTTCCATTTTATTATGATATATATTATAATTATTATAACTATAATCAATGAACCTCCTATAGTTGAAACAAGTAAAATAATATCATTTGTGGTAAGTTCTCTATCTTTTAATTCTTAGGTTTCTTAATAACCTTTAAATAAATAAATTTTACTAATAAAAATTTAAACAAACTTGGTTTTCTCAGTTTTGAAAAAATCGAGTTTGCATCATAACTTTTCAAATTATTTTATATCATAATTATATTTTGGTAATTAATTTTTAATATAATTAAATCCGTAAGAAATAAATATTTAATTCTTTAACTACGCTATCAGTTATATTTGGCAAAAAAAAAAATATCACCTAAATAATAGTAGTATTAGTATATTATACAATAATTTATGTTTTTTAGATTATATTCAACATAAATTTTAATTTTTAATATTAAACTTTATTGAGAGGTTCAATTTTGCCTATATTAAAAATTTTTAAATTTTTTGAAAAGCTTGATAGTAACAATACTCATAAAAAGACAATTTTACTTCAATTAATTTAGGATAATAGCTTTATTATTCCAAAAGTATTTTAATTTTAATTTATTATTAGTTTTAATTTACTTATATAAGTATGAAAGTATAATATTAGTATCAATAAATAATTAATATTATAATACTTCCTGAATAATAAAGTTTTGCTCTCTAAATCAACCAATTTAGTATAAATCTTTTTATATGAAATAATTACTATAATATTTTTTTTACAAAAATATTACTCAATGATCAATATTTAATTGATTTTAAAATTAAGTTATATTTTCTTTTAAATTATGAAAAATGCTATTGTTTAAAGTATAAGTCATTATATTTTCAATTTTGGTTATTTTAAAAAGATTTATAACAAAAACAAATGCATAATTTATTATTCTATACAAATAATCAGCAATATTTAGAAACAATTAATAATTAATTCTACGCAATTATAAATATAATTTGAAAATGAAATATAAATCTCAAATTAAAGAAATCCCAAATATTAGTTATGTAAATTTAGTCTAAGTTATTAAATTTTTCTATAATATTCATATAACTATTTTCAAATTTGTGTTCACTTTTTTAATTAATTATAATTAGAAAAATATAAAATTATAATTATTAAAATAATTATGAAATAATTAAAAATCTCAACAACACTAAATTTTATTTTGTTTGATAAACTAATTATTAATATTTTTATGTTAATATTAATTATTAATTAGAAGGGATTTCGGTGTACTATGATAATAATTATAAATCAAATTTGAGCTAAATATTATTAATTAATTACAATTAATATTAACATTAATTATGGTATTAAAATTAATAAATAAAAAAGTGAATACAAATTTGAAAAAAGTAATAATTTAAAATTATTATAAAAATTTAATTGAATAATTTATTTTTTAAAAAATAGTAATAAATGCAAGTATATTGTATTTATATGGCACAAAAATTAATAAATATTAAGCAAAAAATCTTAAAAACTTACAAAATGTTTCATTTTTTAGGAAAACATTGTATAATAAATTTTATTATGAAATTTAATGACTCTTTAAATTTATATATAATTGTACTATTCTTACTTTCTTTCGCATCATCATAATGGTTTTCCAAAAAATCATTGCCTTGACACCTGAAATTTATAAATAAATAAATAAATAAATAAATAAAAACATAACATAACATAACATAACATAACATAACTTAACTTAACTTAACAAATAATTAAATTACTTTCCATCAACACAAATTCTAAATCCTTCGCAATCACATAAATTATAGCAATTACCATCTTCCTATTCTGTGATATCGTAATAATTAGACATACATTCGCCATAACGAGGGTCCATATCTTATTCAATATTTGAAAGTCCATAACATTTGCCATCATCATTGCATTATCTATCTCCCATACATTCACGACAACTTTTTATTTAATTTTTTTAAGAATAACTTTAATATTTATTAATTAAATATAAATTTTATCAATAATTCTGTATTTTTCTTTTTTTTTGCCTATCTTTACTAAGCCAAAAAAATTATAGGCTAAGTTTTCAGATTAGTTATTTAAATCCAAAAATATAATAAATCTTATTTATTTATTTATTTATTTATTTATTTATTTATTTATATATTATTTACTCTCTGCATTAAACATTGTAATCATAAATATTTTTTTCTTCTAAATAGCCACTAGAACAAGAATAACCTTCTAATTCTCTTATTTATATTGAAATATTTATATTTAAAATTAATAAAGTTAATATAAATTGAAAAGCCATATTTCTTAGGTATTAGTCTTTCTTTATCTTTTTTATTTTTTTTTGAATATTTTTTATGATTTATAGTATAATTAATAAAAAATTTATTTATTATTCATATGATTTTTAATTAAAATATAAATTTTATTCAATTATAGAAATAACTTCAAATTATTTTTTCACTTAATACAGTTTAATATAGAATCTACAGCATTTTTTATAAGATTCTATAATATTATAAAAAATTTGAAATATATTTAATAAAAATTTATTTTATTTAATCATATTAATTTCATATTTATTCTTAAAGTTTAGATTAATATATTAAATAGTTTATTGGATTATTTTCAATTTTTTAATTCCAGAGTTATTTAAATTTTATTATTAACGATGGCAAGCTTCTTAAATACAAAGATTATTCATCCTAAACTTGTATTCTTTTTTTTTTGTTTTTTCTACAAGCCCTTATAAAAATCCACACAATGCACATTAATATAAGGAAACCAACAATTGAGGCAATAACAACTGACGTTACGGCTATTATTAAATTAAAATTTAATTTTCATTTAATATAAGTATATTAAATATAATAAATAGTCTAAAAATAATATATTTTACTGTAAGATTCTTAAGTAAAATCATTTAATTCTTCTTCTTCTTCTTCTTCAGGACAATCAAGTTTATATAAAAACTTACTACCTATACACCTTAAAAACGGGTTTATAAATTACCGTAATTATTCCAATTGAAGTACCTAATATCAAATTAAGCCTTTTTTATATAATCAAAACTAATTTTTAAAATTTTTAAAGATTATTTTTAATTGGAACAATTTTATATTAAGGACTTTTATTATACATGTAAATGGCGCTTTTAAAATATTTATTATAATATATATAAAAATAATCTATATTTTGTTTATTTATAGCGATAAATCTAGAACTAATGTATAATATCTTAATTAATATAATTTGAGATTTTTTTATAATTTAAGTATGGTACTTAATTATAAAGGCAATTAAAAAAAATAAAAATAAATAAATATTATAATAAAAAACGAATTTAATAAAAAATTTCATTAGAAATTAATAAAGACTTTATATTTTATCAATAATAATGTTTAAAATTAAAATTATTTTTTTTTACTATAAAATGAAAAATATATGTTTTTGAGGATTCTCCATTTACAGATTTCTAATACTGCTTAATTATAATATATATATATTTCTTAGCTCTTTTTTATATTTAAATTTAAAATAAAGCCCCTAATGTTTATTATTATCATATAAAAATTAAAATAAATCAAGCAGATAAAATTAAATTTAAATTTTATAATTTTAATTATTTAAATCCTTTATATAAGGCGCTTCAAAATTTTAAAAATTTCTATTTGTACTTTTGTGCTTAAATTAGAATAACTACGATAATATAATATCAATAAGTAAAATACTTTTATAATAAACTAACAAATAATTAATTTATATAAAATTGTTTAAATATTTTTATAAGATATTATTTATATTTAATAGAATACTAATTATTTTCGCACAATCTAAATCCTTTACATTCACAAGAATTTTCACAATAACCATCATAAGATTCCTCATATTAATAATCTCTAGAAAAACATAAATTTTCACCATCATATAGCTCTATATTTGGCTACCCGCAACAATAGTTATCAACGCATTTTCTCTCTCCTAAACATTATTTACAACTTTTAAATTAATATTTGTAATAAAATAAAAAATACTTAAACATTTTTTTAACTTTTTTTATTTTCATTACATAATTTTCTAAATAAAATTAAAATATTTCATTCATTTTACCTAACACAGTATCCATAATCTTGGCTTTCGTATACAAGGATTTCTTCTTTTTCACATTCTTCTGAGTAACATGTCTATAATAAATATGTAAAACCAATAAATATTAGCAGTAATTTATTCATTATCTTATTTATTATATATTTATGTATTTCTACTTTTATTTTATTTTTGTTTTAATTTTATAATATTATGTATTCTATTTTTAAGAATTATATTAATACATCTAGTGTTTATGAAAATATTAATAAATAGAAAAAAAAAATATATTAAATATTTAATAATCTTAAGCAATAAAATTAATTTAAATATTAATTTTTTAAATACTTATTGTGATTATAAATAAATGTATTATAAAAATTTATAAAATATTATTTGCCATAATTACAAAATAATGGTATATATTCATTTATATTTATAGATAAAAAATATTAGCGAATTGTTTTTACGAGCCAATAAATATTGGTGATTCAAAATTATTATATTATTTAAATGAAATAAAAAACTAACCTTGTAAAAATAAATGCAAATCAAAATATATGACAAGGATGGAAATTATTTTAACCATATTTTACATTAAATCACTATAAAAATTATTGATTATTTTTAAATAAATATTTATTAATTTAAAACCTAATAAAATTATTTAGAAATTTTTTTAATTTGTTATATTTTTATTAATATTAGGTAAAAAAATTGTAATTTTTTCTAAAATAAAGTATAAAAATTTTTTTAGCGATAATATATGTCAATCTTGTTATATTAAAAAAACATTTAGGAAATTTTTTTTAAACAATTTCTAGTTAATATTTTTCGAAATCATTAATTATTTTATTTTGTTCATATGCTACCTTAGGATATTTAATTTTTTTTATATTTATAAAAATTTAATAACGAAAATATAAAGTTATTTGATCTTAAATGCTAGCAAACAAATAAAATAAAATCATTATTTAATTTATGTCGCTTTATCAATTACTTTATTATCATATATAATGAATGGTTTTATTTAATTGTATTTATACAGTTACGATAAAGTAAATATATAATAATAGTTAATATTTTTAAAAGTATATTACCAAATAAATATATTTTATAAACTTTATTAAGTAAATTTATTCAAATATATTATTAATTTTAATTTTAATTCAAATTATAATTTTGATTATATTATGGGTTCATAAAATCCATATTTTGATTCTGTTAAATAGGCTACATATTATATTGCATTTCTATATTTCCCTATTGTTGATATATGGGGACTTATTATTATTAAGGTGTAAATCCAAATTATTATTAATGAATTAAATAATTATTTGAATTCTAATTAAACCCTATATGACCTTATTATTACTATATAAACTAATTATTTTAATTCTAGTTAGTATTTTAATTTTATTCTTACGTATTTTTTTAATATCCAATTTAAAATTTACCTTGTTTATTTCTTCTAGCTTTTTATCTATATTTTGCACACACAATACATATAATCAAAAGAAGTATAAATCCACCAGCAATATATGGCAAATATCTTAAAAACTTATCAACTTTTAAATTTTGAAAATATATAAAAGCAAATTATTTAATACATATTAGTTAAATTTATATTAATATTTATAATTAAATATTTTGCTTATTTATAAATATATTTTTACTAGCATACTCTTCTTAATCATCACTATAATTAGTTCCAGGTTCTTATCCAAAGCAATAATCTATATATTTTAAATTTGCTCTACCTTAACAACTTAATAAAAAATTAAAATTTTTATGAAAAATTATAAAATAAAAACTTATGTAAACTACTAAAATTTAAAAATTTTTATATACTAAAAAGATTAAAAAAAAACTTAAATGGAAATTCCTTTACATAATAACATTTATAATTATATAAATACATTTTTAATTCCTAAAATCACATAAAATAAAAAATATTTTAAATTTAAAATCTCATGAATATAAAAACTATATCCCATAATAATATAAAAAATAAATTAAAAAATAACCATATCAATAATAGAAAATAGAAATCAATAATATTTATAAATATTAAATACTTAATTATTATAATATATAATAGCTCTTATTTTATAAATATTTACTAAGAATTAACACAAACTCTATGTCCATTGCAGTCACAATCACTATAACAATATGCGTAATACCCCTCTGTATAAGCATAATCATTGTTATTACAACTACTATCTCCAACGTTTGCCTATCCACAGCAATACCCTTATTCACAAGTTCTATCACCAAAACAATCATAACAACTAAAATAAAATAAAAGTAAAAACAATTATACATTTATTAATTAACTTACTTAATTAATTATATTTTTTTATTTATATTTAATTTTTATTTAGTATTTCATTTAAAAAATTAAAATTAATTTTTTTTTATCTATTATTTTTGCTAGAATCAAAAGCTTTAACTCATATTACCAAAAAATAATTTTACTCAAAAGTAAAATTTTCTACTGGGACTTTATATTTATATAAGCCAATTTCGATTTATATTATTATAGTATTATTTATAAAAAATTATGATTTTAAAAAAAAAGTAATAATTTTTTTATGTATGTATGAAATACTAAGTTTTTCATTAATATTTTTAAACATATCCAAAATGTTAAACATAAAATTTGATTTAAGTTTAATTTATTATAAATTATTTTATTTTTAACATATATCTATTTGAAATAAATTTATAATAAAGTAAACAATTTGGCCTTTTAAATAATATATAATATGTTTAATATTTTATATGTTTGTGTCATGAAGAACAAAATATTTTTTTAAAATGTTTTTCTATAACTTAAAAATTTTTTAATATATATATATAAAAACTTTACCTATTACATGTGCCTTTTTAATTTTCTACGACAGTCCTTCCACCACAACTAGATGCATAGCTGATGTAAATAATTTATGCCAAAAATAATATTAAATAAAATTTCATGAAATTTTTAATGTCTTTATTATTTTTTTTTTTTATTTTTTTTTTGATTAAATAAATATTAGAAAACATTTTATAATTATTTTCAAATATACCCATATATTAATAAATTATTAATATAAAAAAATACTAATTATAAAATTAAAATTATTGATAAATTTATTAAATTTTTCTAAATAGCTTCTTCTCATTTACTTTTCTCAAATAATCAAACTAAAAATAGTTTATTTATTCAATTCTATTCTTTTATTTTTTTTATTCTATTATTTTTCTATTCTTTTGAGCAAATATATGTAATATATAAATAAATAAAAATAATGGTTCTGAAAAATATAAAATTTTATTTTTAACATAATACTAAAAGAAAATTGTAGAGCATAAAAAAATAGCATATTTAAAATTAAATCTTAAATTATTTGATATATAAAAATTTTGAATTCTATCAAGGAACACTTGTATAATTTAATTTTATTAAAGTATCCTTTTATATAATAGAATATTCTCTATTTTTTTTTATATAAAAGTAATTCAATAATACAAAAATAAATATATAAAAAAATATAATTATGAATTTTTCGTAATAGTCCAAATATTTCAAAGAAAATTAATTTAAAAAATTTGATGTTTAAATTATATGATAAAAAAATTAATAAACATAAAATTTAATTAAAAATAAAAAAATTATTTAATTTTTAATTTATTCCAAAAAAATCAGTTTTAATTTAATTCACTAACATCTGTTTTTTATTTCTATAAGCATTATCCATCTGATGTAATAAATACATTATTTTATTCATTTTCTTCATCGTTTTCTTCTTATTCTGTATTACTTATTTCTTAGATTAATTCTTAATTTTCTTATTCTTTTTCATATTAGTTTATTTATTAAATTTTTAATTCTTAGTTATTTTTTTCGCATTACATTAGTTTTTATTTTTCCAAGTCTTCCATTTTTTCTCTCAAAACATTATTATTTCTAATTAAATTACTTTTTATTAATTACCTCTTTAACCTTTCCTTTTAATCTTTCTCACTATTACTTACATAAACTATTTCAAACCCTCCCTTTGCGTTATTAACCAAAGATAAATTTTCCTAAAAAATTTTAATATTTGTTTATAAATTACAGAAATATTTATTAGATTTATATTTATTTATTATTTTTTTGAATTAAAAATTGAATTTGTTTTAAAAACATAAAAAAATAGTTTTTTTACTTAGTCAATGAATGGGTCAATAAGACCTTACAAATTAAATCCTTCTTAATCATATAAATAATTCTATAAAACATCTTATTATGCATAAAGGTAATTTTAAAGATACTAAGCATGTGCATGTCGGCCCATTCCAATCAAATTTCTGTTATTAATTTAAAAAAAATCATTTTTAAATTCCTTATATTTAGGAATCCCTCCACAAACTTAAGGAACTTTTAAAACTCTATACAAAAATAAATTAAAATTAATTTTAAAACATAAGTCTATTAATATTATTTAATTAAATATAATATTTAAAAATATAATTTAAATTTAAATTTAAAAAATAATAAAAAATTAATAAATAATCCCTTTAAAAATTTTATAAATAATTTTTTATTACTATAATTTAGCCTATAAATCTTATTTTTCTTTTTCTTTTACCTCTTTTATTCTTTTATCTTTCACCTAATTCTACAAATATTTCTGTATCATTTCCTTATTAGTTACCATTTTATGGCCTTCCTTTTTTTTTTAAGGTTAATATTTCTTTATGAATTTTGTCCAAATTCTACTTGAAATACCTTTAATTCCTGATTTCTCGCCCTTTTTATCATTACTTTAATCTTTTTAATTATTTTGACTTTAATCTACTTATTAATTCCCACCATAACTATTTTTTGGTTGTAAATATTTTTCCATTTATCCGGCCACACTTTTATATTCCTGTGCGTTTTTTATCCTTTTAGGCTAATTCTTATGAAAACCAGCAGCATCTCCTAAAAATTCAAAATAATAACATAAAATAAACCATTTATATTTATTTAATTTTTATAATAAAAATGAAAAATTTTATATATATTTATAATATTTATTATAAATTATTTACCTCCTTAATCTTCAAAAATATTGCTTTCTTTTTTTAAAAGTCCTCTCAATTTCAGTAATTTTTCTTACTACAACTTAACTTATAAAGCTTACTATTTTTATCTGTATTTATCATTAATTTTACTAATTATAGCTTAGATCTACATTTTTTCGTCCTGGCCTTAAAACTACTTAACTTAATTTTAATTTTTATATTTATTTTAATTTGTTAAATTTTAACCTTTTATTTATTTCTAATTCTAATTTTAATTTCCGCCCAAATCTAAATATTTATTCTACAATTATTACGCCTAATTTTAAACTTCTAGTTCTCTTTCTTTTTCCTTCTCAATTTCCATCAAAATATCTACAATTGGCTCAATTTCATCTTCGAATTTCTAACTAATCACAGCTATATTCTAATTTTTCGCATTATTTTAATTATTTTACTATTGTTATATAAATTATTATTATTATTGTTATTTTAACTCCTCTTTTAACTCCTATTAATGTAATTCTTTCAATTCTTAATCTCTTTACCAAATTTTACTTTTAAAATTGACTATTTAATCTTCCACTTCACTATTTAACTTGTCAAAATATTTCTACTTATAACTCTAATTTTAAATACTTCTCATTAAAGACCTAGATTAAATCCGACTTTTCTAATTTTCTTATTAACCAAAATCCCCGTAAAATTATTAACTTTAAAATTATCTCTATTTCTACAAATTTTCACTAGTTTATAAATCTATTCCATCTAATTAAATCTAATTCAAATCTCCCTAACTATAATTTTAATTATTAAAATTTTTATTTAAATTTTAATTTATTTTTTCCTATTTTTAATTTTAATTTTAATCTTAATTTTAAATTTATTAAGAATTTTCCGTAAATAAAGTCCTTTTATAATTATTTTCTTGACCAAAATTAGAAACTTTTAAACTACTTTATCTCTAATTTTAGCAAGTTGCCGGTCTTTATCTAATTTTGTTATTAATGTTGTAATTTTTTATCTAATTAGAATAGTTATCATTATTTAATTTTATATCTTTATTATTCAATTACAAATTTTAATCACAATTCTTTTAATTCTCCTAAAAATTTTGTATATTTATAAAATTATTCTCGAAATCCTCGTCTATTTATTATAATGTCCCCTTATATTAACTTATATTTTCTATTCTTTCAGGAGAAATCACAGAGATCTAACTTTAATTTTCATGTCTATTTTAATTGCTTTAACTATATTGTTCATATTAAACTGAATTATCCTAATTATTATTCACATTATTTCTATTTTAATTTTAATTTTACTTCCAATTTTTTCTAAAACTCTTAATTTATTTACCTAAAAACTATTAAACATACTGAGAACTATCCTCAAATTATTAATTATTTTTTTTACTTTTATTCTACAAAATTTCATTCAAATTAAACCCACTTACATCATTAAATTAATTTTTATTTTAATTCTAAACATTTATAGTCAAATTCCTACTAATTCTTTTTTTCTGTTAAATATTTTAGTTATTACTTAAATTTCCCTATTTAATATTTTAAACACCCAAATTTTTTTAATTTTATTTTAAACTTTAATTTTAATTTTAACTATTATTTTAATCTAATTATTATTATTTTTATTACTGTAAAATAAACTACTAAATACTTTAACTCCTAAACTTCTTTTAATCAATTTTATTCGAATTTTTTTTAATTTCGTTAATTTTAAAAAAAGCATCTTTTTTTCTAGGTTCCAAAACAGATTCACGACTAGCCATACTACTTTAAGTATTTTTTATTTTTTACAACAATTAATTATTTCTACTATCAAATTTATGTTAATCCTTCTAATTTTTATCATTATTAATCTTAAAATTAATTAAATTTTTATCGTTTTCTTTATTACTTTGATGGTCCTAAATATACTTCTATTAATTCGTATTTTTAATGCTTAAATATGATTTATTAAATATATCTATTAATTCTTTGCTTTAAATTCCGGACTTGTCTTTAAAAAAAAAAACAATATTTAATAAAAATTTTTTATAATACTGAAATTTATTAAAAAATAATAAGTATGTTTACTGCTAGAATCGTGCTAAGAATTTCTACTTAAATTTTTCGCCCTTTTATTTAAAATTTCTATCATTTCATTATTCTTTTAAAATTCAAAACTTTATTTGATGTTAAAATCTTAGCTATTCAAAAAATTGTTTTTCTTCATTTTTCTTTTTTATTTAGAATTTAATTTATAACTAATTTTTATTTTATTTTATCAAAATAACTAAACAACTTATTAAACCTAATTAAGAATTTATTAATTAATTTTATTGCCATAAATAATTTATTGTAGATATTAATAGTTGTTATTTTAATAAAAATTTTACTAACTCACTGTAAATTTTAATAAATTTGTTAAGTGAAAAAAAAATTTTTAAATAATAAATTTAAAATTGTAATTAATTTATATTCGATTTCATCAAATTATAATTATATTTTTAATTAAAATCATAGTATATTTTTAAATAAAATATTAAATAATAAAAATTAAAATTAAATAAACCACCACTATTATAGTATAGTAAATTAAATATTTTCAGATCATTTATAAAAAAAATAATCATAAATCATTTTATTTCTTTTCTTATTCTTTTTCTTTCTTTTATTCTTCTAAATATTCATCAGAAACGACAGAATTAATAATTAATTCAACATTTTTCAAACCACTTAATTTATTTTACATTTATTCAACACCTTATTTAGTAATAGCAGTCCCAGTAAAATAGAAGGTGAATTTCTCCAAATGGGCAGAATTTTTAACAATTATGTCAGCCAATTCCATAGCTCCTTCGTCTTAAATTTCATTTTAACTAAGAGAAAATTTCAAATTTTTAACTTATTTCATTTTTAATAATCCACTCAAAGCTATTTTGCTTCCCCATTATTTCAAATCGTTAAAAGCCAAAGAAATATCTAATTCTTAAACTTTTTATAAACCTTCTAAAGCGTCAACAAAAGGCTAAGCTCCGTTTTCTCCGATATAATTTTCAATAAAATCGACTTAAAGTCTCTTTAAATTAGACAAACTTCCTACAACAGTTTTCAAATCGTTAACTCCAGAAACTCCTAATTTTTAAATAAAAATTAAATTTATTATTTTTAATTAATTAATTAATTAATTAATTTATTTATTTAATATTTTTTTTAATTTTTTACCGACTCTGTTAACTCCACAAATTATTTATAAATCTTCAACTTTACTCAATTTGGTAATTCCCATCATAATTTCGTGGAAACCAGAAGGACCGAAATTCTTGGTGGCTACATTTAAATGTAAGGTTTTCAAATTAACTAATTTAGACAAAGCTTTTCCTAAAAATTCAGCTCCTTCTTATTCAATATAATTGAATTCTAATCCTACTTTCAAACTAGTCAATTAGGTTAATTATTCCAAAGACTCACTCAAAACTTAAGTTCCACTGGCAGTAATATTCCCGAAAAACAAGTCTAAATCCAAACTTTATAACTATTTCAAGTTTCTCAAAGGCTAAGTCAAAGCTTCTCCTCCTTCAGGTCCTAAAAAATTCAAAAATTTAATTATAAAACCAAAATTAAAATATAAAAAACTAGATATAAATCTTAAAAACTAATTTTAAAATCCAAAAACTAATTTAAAATTAAATAAAAAAATAAAAATAAAAATCCAAAAAACCTAATAAATTAAATCAAAATTTAAAAATCAAAAAAAAAAAAACTTAAAAAACCTCCCAAAAACTTACCAATTTTATTAGCATACAAAGAAATATTCAAATTTTTCAGCTATTCCAGTCTAAAAACGAGTCCAGCCAAGGCTTCACTTCCCTCCTACTTAATTTCATTAGAAATCAAATTCAGCCCCAAACTTTCAAGCCCCTAAAAGCCTCCCAAACTCTCAGCCAGCTTCTAAACACCCGAATCTCCCATTTTCCCGTAAATAAAGCTCAAATTCAGCTCTTTCAACTCCTTCAACTGTCCGTTCATTTTCTCCAAAGCGCCTCCGATTTCAGAAATTTAAGTAGAATTAAACTAAACTGCGTCGAATCCCAAACTGACGCTTTCCAATTTCTAATTAAACTGCCCCAAATTTCTTATTATTTAAACAGCTGCCTTTTCCCCGAAATAGTTGTGTCCAAGTCCAATTCTAAATTTTTTCAAATTTTTTAAATGCTAAATTTTCTCAGAAATGTTTACTATGTCTTCTTCTTGCAAAGAACAAAGCGCCAAATTCAACTCTAATTCGGAAATTTTCTAAACGTCCAAATTTTGTAACTAATTTGCCAATTTTCGAGAATTCTAAGAACCTATGAATTAGGTACTGTAGTCGGCAGAGGCTTTTCCGTTTTCTATAGTTAATTTTATATCTACTTAATTTCCACCTTGCTAACTCTTCTCAAGGTAAAGGTAAACGTTAAATCCGATCCCGAAAATCAATAAAACGTATAAAAGTTTATTGATAAACGAACCAGACTATTTGGATTTTTAAGGGGTTTTCATTTCTATTTGTAATTTTATCTATTTACTTATTTATAAAAAAAATATTTTTTATTTTTATTTTAATTATTTTTTATTTTTTTTTAAAAAATTATTATTTGCAAAAGAAATTAATAATTTAATTAAAAATCCTCCAATTAATCAAAAGGAACAAAGAAAGAAAGATCTAAATTCTTTTTAATATAATAATCAAATACTAATTCTTTAATTTCCTAAATTTCTAGAAAAAATCTCTAAAAATTAATTTTTATTTTTTCCATAAAAATTCTCTAATATTTTTTTATGCATATATTACGTGTCACTCAGTAAATATTATGTCAAATATAACATTAATATAATAAATATAAAATAAGCATATATTATATATATATAAAACTTTTATAAATAAAACAAAAAAAAACTAACTATTTAAATTCAAATTTGATTATTTTTTTAACTAAAATGGCTTAATTTTTTATTTTAAACTCTATCCACATTATTTTTCTTATTTTACTATGAATTTAAGTATTATGAACCTTGATTTTAATTTTTATATTGAGAAAATATACTCATGTTGCTCTATTAAAGGCTATTATTATTACTAAAAATACCGTTGAAATTGTTGATATTTCCATTTCCATAGCTGTATTTTTAACTTTAAACTACTGAACTTCCTTTCTAGCCCAAATTATTATTTTCTGCTTAATTTTATTAAAATTAAAACCCATTTAAATAATTTTAACCATCTAATAATTACTACTATTATTATTATTTTTAAAATTGAATTAATTTCTACTATTTCTGCTAATTTTGTAAAAACTAATTTCCCTGCATTTACTGACTATTCAAATAAAACAAATCATTAAAAGAATTATAATTCTAACTAAAGCTATTATTTTAAGATTTGCTTTTCATATTAAAAGGTTTTAACTAGTTAACTTAATTAGAATTTCTCAATTATTATAACATTAAATTAATACTATTATTACTATTAATAAAAGTATTTTTTTTTTTATTATTTTTATTATTATTATTCATATTTTAATGCATATACTAATCTAAATTCATAAAACTACTATATTTAGACCCCCACAACTAATTTTTTGAACCATATGCTAATTTCTATATATTACTCAAACTATTAAACAAAGTTCCTGCTTTTTCGCTCTCTGCTAAAGGTAAAAATCCTAATTAACTGTTCAAATTTACTTTGTTATTCTAAAAATTTTTCTACTTTAAATAATAATAATTAGGCAACCTTTAAACGTCAGTCAAAATCTAAAAAACTTTCCAAAATTAATTCTCTCTTTCCATTTTCTCTATTTTTGATTCTCCGTTTCCTAAACTCCCTAAATGAGCTTCATTTACCTATAAAAATTATTTTAATTAAAATTTATTAATAAAATTTAAATAATGATATTTTGTTTATTTATTTAATTTTCTTAAAATTAACCTTTTCTTCTAATTATTCTTTTTAATTTAAAAATAACTAATTTTAATTAAAATCCATTTTATCATCGCTGCTATCACCAGAATCCAAATCTCTATTATCTTTTATTATAAACTAAATTATCAAATTATCTTCCTAATCCTACTAAACCTTTGCCAAAACTTCAATAATTCCCTAAAAAAAAATAAAAATGTTATTATTATCAGCTAAATACTAAATATAATATAAAATTAAAACTTAATCATAAATATAATTTAATAATAAATAATATTAAAAAACTCTATTTTAAATTTCAATCAATAAAATTATAAATGATATTATCCTCACTTATTTTTCCAAACTCAAATAAGATTCCTCTATTAAATTAATCAACAAAGTAGTAAGTCTTCTAATATCAGTAAAAATTTCTAAATCACAGTTGCCTTCTTCCTCCTAAACTTCCGTCCTAAACTCAATTTTTTTTTAACTATAAAATTCCCTAAAAATATCGCCAATTGTCTCCAAATAACTTCGAATTTTTATTTTCTAACATTCTTCGCAATTTCTAGTCAAAAAACCAGACTATATAGAAATACTGTTAATTAATTAATCGTACTCTTCTTAATTCAAATTAATATAGTCAACCAAATTAAATAAATGATTAGTCATAATTTCCAGTAAATATTTCAAATTTACTCTATTCTCTTCAAAATCTTACCCCCCGTAATTCTAGTATATTTAGTTCAAATTCTTAAAATCTTAACTCATAAACTATAAATAATCTTTCATAACCTAGTTTTCCTTCATTTTATTGTCCATATCCAAATATTTACTCACTTTTTTTTCAAAAGTTACGTCTTCAATTGTCAAGTGAAGCATCAAATAGTTAAAAAAAATTGGCAAAACTCCAATTCTATACAACCTCCTAAAAAATTAAATATAATTAAATAAAATATTTAAATTTAATATTAAATAATTATTTTTATAAACATTTTTGTATAATTTATGTATATTTTTTTCTCTCTAAAATTTATTTAAAAATTAAAATAAACGTAAATAAAAAAAAAGAAATAATTATTTTTCATTTATTACTTTCCTTCTGAATTTCCAATCTCAGCTAAAATAAAATCCTACTCCGCTTAAATATTTTCCTAATATATCCAATTTCTTAAAAATGATAAAATCCCATTCTAATACCCCTATAAACTTTCTTCAAATTATTCATTATATCTGTTCAATTTTTCCAGTAAATAACTCTATAAATTCTAACTTTAATCCTTAATCAATGCTTTCTCACTAAATTTTATAAAATCTTCGTTTTTATAAATCTTTAAATTTTTTTATGCATTCAAATTAACAAAACACAACTTAAACTAAAAGTCATCATTTTCTTAAATAATTTCTTCGTTTTCTTCACTTTCTTCGTTTAATTCTTCTTAATAATTTTTATTCAAAGCAACTGTAATTGAGGCAATCGGATCAACCTATTCTTTCAAAGTGAATAAAATTCTTTATTATTAATTCTTTAAAAAATATAATTTCTCCTTATAATGAATCTAGTAAACTCCAACCACAGTTAACAAATCTAAAAAAATATATAAATTGAAAACCATTTCATAATAAAATTTTTTTTTCTAAATATTAAAACAAAAAACTTTATTTTTACTCAAAATAACTAACAAAAACAAATTCACTCCACTAACTTTAAATTCCAAAACTAATATTAAATAAAAAACTATATACTATAAAATATTTAAAACTATATTCCCTATAAAAGAAGGAGTTCTTAACATAAAAATATTCAACAAACTAGAAATCCCGCCAATCAAAAACAAACAAACCAAATCTTGCTTAAAAAATTCTTTATAACAAACTACAAATAACCCCAAAAACACATTAATCAATACCTTATAAAAAAATATCTAAACTATCTTATAATCCTAAAAATACTTATAACAGTACAAAAACAACATATTCAAAATAAACATCCCCAAACCGAATCTAAATCTAATTAATATATATAAATATATAAATATTTATTAATATATATAAAATGTATATAAGAAATATAGATATATATAAAAATATATAATTAATTATTTTTATTCTTTATTTTATATTCTAATAATTAACTTATCATTATTATATCTAATTTATTAAATTATATATTTATATTATATATTTAATTTGTTTACGTGTATTTATTTCTACGGTTTTATTTTAAATCGTTATTTTTGTCAAATAAATCCCAAATACAAATCAAATACAACACACCTAATAAAAAACAAGAAAAAAATACCATATACATATTTTATTATATAAATATCTTCTTGTAAGTTTCTTCCAAAGCTGTATTTCGAAACCTTAAAGTTATCTTAGAAAATTAGGTTAAATTTTACTAATTATTAAACTTTTACTATTATTATAGTAAACCATTATTTTCTTAAAAGATATCCTAATTTTATCTTTCGTTTTATTCATTTTTTTCCCCAAAATTTAAATCAGTATTTTTACTTTCTTATTCTTATTTTATTTTTTCTTACCCATTTTAATCTAGTTCAAAATTTTTCTCTAAATTCTAACTCAAACTTAATTTACTTAAATCTTAAATTCCTTGCTAACTTTCTAAATTTTCTGAATCTTGATTTATCCCTTATAATTTATTTTAAATCTATTTTTATTATTTTAATTATTATTATTATTTCCCTATATTTTCATTATTTATAAAAACACTATTTGCCTCAGACAAATTATTGGGACTAAATTAATTTTCCTATTTCAACAAATTCTAAAACAAATTTTGCTACTTAAATTTCATTTCCTAGTTATTTTTCTCTTTACCACTCTGAATTATAAAAGAATTTACCTATTTATCTTCATTAAATTAATCTTACTTATTTATTTATTCCAAATTTATTTACTCATTTTTGCCATTTTCTTTTTAAAAACTTAAATTATTATTATTTTAATTAAAAAACTATTTTTATTATTCATAATTCTAATTTATTTTCTAACACTTTAAAATTTTCACATTATTTTATAATTTTCCTTCATTCTCTTTTTCATCTTTATCTAATTATGAAGTATTTAAATTTTCCTATAATTCAATTTATTTTTCATCTATGAATTATCCACTATGTTTTTCAATTTAAATTTTATTATTCTTGTAAAAACTTTATCTTTCTTACATTAATATTTTATTTTATTTTAATTTTTATTTTCAATTCAAAGTAAAGTTTATATTAATTTACACTATAAAGTTATTAATAACTAAAAAATACCCAAAAATCTTATATATCAAATTAAAAAAGCAAAAAAACGAATAAAAAAAACCTAAATATAAAAAAATATTAAAACCATATCAAATCAAACATAAAAAACTATATTTAATATAATAAAATAAATAAATTATTAATTAATTAAGTAATAAATTAATTACAATATTTTATACTATACTATAATAAATTATCAAAATTATACATATACAAAAAAATAACCTAAAAAACTAAAAAAACTCACTATTTTTCCTCTTCAATTCCGCTCTTTTCAGCCTACAAATTCTACAAAGAAGGGTCTTTTTAATTCAAAACCTCATTTTATTCTTTTAAACTCTATAACTTTTCTTCCAAAGCTTTTTCAATTTCTTCTCCCTCTTTAAACACCAATTCAATATCACTATTAAATTTCTCTATTCTTTTCACATGTATATCAGATTCCATGTCCACTTTTAATCTTTCACAAAATTTCTTGTATTCTTCCAAAATTTAAGACAATAATTCATGTGCATATCTTACTGCGCAATCGTATTTACTGTAATTATTTGTCATTATCAATAATTCCATTTAGTCTTTTTCTCTATTGTAATTATTTTCCACTAATTTTATTAAAACTTCGCCATCTTGCTCGATATCCCTTTAACATGCGTTTTTCTCGCTTAAATATATCAATCTGTATAAATTAGAAGCCTAAATTATTAAAAAAATTAAGTTTGTATAATAAATTTATTATTAAAATATGTAAAATAAATAATTATTATTATAATTACAGAAACACCCAATATTCTATCCTTTAAATAAAAATCTTCTCGAACATTATCCATTATAAAACTATTTGTATACTAATATTTCAAACACTTAGCCTCAAATTTGTTATAATCCTAATTAGTTAATTATAAATTATTTAAAAATTCTGAAAAATTAGTAAATACCATATTTTTTATAATTTTATATATTTCAAAATATTTTTTTTCATTAAATTTATTAAATTGATTTTTATTCTACCTCTTTATTATTAATTTTAATTATATAATCCTCTTCAGTAATTGTGTCATGCTAAAAATTGCCCTCAAACATGTCTCCTGTATCATTTGACTTTTCAAAACAAAGTTAAACTTTAAGCTATATATTACAGTCAGTCAAAACAAAGTCATTTAAGGCTTTTTAAGCACTATGCGCAGAAATAAAATCCATAAATTATATATAAGCTTCTCCCTTTTCTTTAACTATAATTTTCTAAATAATTCCAAAATAACAAAAAACATTCTACAAATCATCATAATCAAACTAAAACTCCTCTTCATTATTTTTCTCCAACGAAATCAATTTAACCTTAACCAATGCATTAATATCCAAATCGTCCAAATTAGGATTCTAAAAAAAAATTTTAAAAATAAAATTAAATGATAAATTCAACATAATAAACATATACATATATATACATAACTCTATAAAAATTTTCAAATTTTATCATAATATTTAAATACATTTTTCATTATAGAATCAGTAAACCCCTTCCTATTACTTTCACTCCCATAAATTATTTTAAATTTCTCAATAGGCTCAATATCTTCTTCATAAATTGCCTAAGGACTTCTATTCACTTCTTCCACTCTGTCACTGTACCTAGACTCCCCTTTCCCGTAATCGTAACTCCCTCTTTCCTGTCTGTAACTAGAGCCCCCTTTATAATCGTCTTTATAACTGTGTCCATAATAACCTCCACTGCCTCTGTTCGAATCGTACTTACTATAGTTATCATATCTGTCGTATCTAAAAAATATTTTTAATTAAAATTTTCTATTTATTTACAATAATATAAATTTATACATATTTTTTAATTTCAATTTTTATAATAATTATGTAATTTCTTTAATAACATAATATTTTTTAACTTCTTTTTTTAGTATTTTTTTTTAAATTATTTTTTTTGTATTTTTTTTTTTAATTTTTTTTTAGTATTTTTTTTTTTAATTTTTTTTTAGTATTTTACCTTTTATAATTATCGTATCTGTTATAATTAGAATCATTGTTTTACCAACCGCTACCGCCTCTATTTGTTTCATAATTACTCTATTATTTTTAACTGTTGTAGTAACCTGCGCTTGTAGGCTCGTAATCTTGACTCCCTTTATCTTTTTAATCAAATCTGGATTAAATTTATCCATATTTCTTGTATCTGCCTATTCAGGAATTCAAAAATTTAAAAATTTATTAACTAAATTAATTTAAATAATTCAATAATTTTATTTTCATGAAGTTTCATTACGGAAAAACTTAAAAAAATTATAAAAATCTTCATATTTTTAAAAAATAATACCTTAATATCCTCTATTATAATTAGAATCATAATTGTTTGCCCCACTTTAACTACTGTAATGTTTCTATTTAAAGATTAAAATATTTATTATGCTAATTTTTTACTTTAAATATATGATTTTCCATTAAAAATAATTTATTTTCTTTTATTATTTAATCATTTTTTACTCTTCCTATTCTAATTTTTCAAAAATAATTTAAAAATAATCTTAAATGTTAGAAATTAAACTATTAAAATTGCATATTTAAATCATTTATTTACTGCTAGTCATTTCCATAATAATTTCCACCTGACTACCCATAATTATTTTATTAATTATTCATTATAACTAATTGAAATTTATCTAAATTATGAATGAAAGTATTTATTAGTTTTTTTTTTTAAAATTTTTTTATTTAAATACTATCAAATATTAAAATTAATCATCTATGAAAAACATAGACATTAAAAAAATTTATTAAATTATTTTGAAAAAAAAAAAATAATGATAAAAAATTAATTAAATTCGAAATATTCTCAAAATTATTCCCTCCAAATTAAAAACATAAAATAAAAACACTCTAACATAAAAATTTATTAAATACTAATTAAAAATACTCCAAAATTAATAATCATTTTTATATAATATAACTCTAATTTATTTTCAAAAATTAAATTTTTCGGACATTAATTTAAAATTTTATAATTTTTTCTAACTTTTAATAAATAATTATAGAAAATTGTATTATTTTTTTATTTAATCACTTTTATATTTTATTCTTACAGGAATTTAAAAATAAAATTTAAATTCGAATACACATTTCTTGAAAATAATAAATTCATATGAAATAT
This sequence comes from Pseudocohnilembus persalinus, assembly GCA_001447515.1. Lineage (NCBI taxonomy): Eukaryota > Ciliophora > Oligohymenophorea > Philasterida > Pseudocohnilembidae > Pseudocohnilembus > Pseudocohnilembus persalinus. Next base: position 28,527 of record LDAU01000196.1, read on the forward strand.
GCCTGTATAAAAGTTATAATTTAATCTTTTATTTAATTTAATAAATTAATTATACTATACTACATTCATTATATTATGAATTTTGTTTAATATCAGCGATTATTTATATTTATTTATTCAATAAAAATATACTAAAAAAAAAAATTACTTTAATATATTTAAAACCCAATTATTTGATAATTTGCTAACATCAATAATTTTCATTAATTATTAGTTGAATTAAAATGTTATTTTTTTAGCATTAAGCATATTGCTTTAATGTTCCCAGTCAAAAATCTAAAATCGATTTATATACTGGAATAAAAAAATAAATTAAATGACTTTTATAATTAGGTATGAATAAATATTACAATAAATTATAAATTTATTTAATTACTCAAAATTAAATAAAAAAAAAACAATAAAAAGATAAAAAAAATCAAATAAAAGTATAACTATTGTAAAAAATCAATTAAAAAAATAACCAAAAACCTTCAAAAAAAGTTACAAAACCCAATTTTTCTCACAAAATGCAAAATTTAAATAAATACTCTCTTTATTTCAACAGTAGCTTATTAGAACAATTATATTAAAAACACATAATACAATAAATAGTAAATATTTAGTCTATTTTCTATTTCTTTTAAGCTTTTATAATGGTCATAATCTTTCTCAATTCTATCATAAGGTAAAATAAAATAAGTATCTAAAATTTTTTAATTCTTAAATTAAACAAAAAATTATAACGTAAATTTTTTAAATATTCACTAGCTTAGATTAAATTAAATTAAAAAAAATTAGGTTAATTAACTTGTTTAATTCTAATCTGATAATAAATTTTTTTTTATTATTTTACCGTAATATTTTTATATAAATATCATTATTTTATTATTATTTTATTTATCTACTGTTCAATCTTTTATCTCAAAATAAAATAATTAAATCAATTAATTAATATAATAAATTAAAAACAGTAATTTACAAGAAGAAAAAAAAGCAACATCAGCAGTAAATAGCGTTCTAGTTTTCATAGTCGCATTTATAGGTGGAATTTTAGTTAAAAAATTACAACGACACTACGATTTAATTCACTTAATTTGCGCCACCCTTATAATCGCTTTTTTAGCAATATTTACTTCAAATCTGATTTATAATTACTAAAAATAAAATTATTAAAATGAACCCTAAAGTTTAATATAAGAAAAAACTGGATTAATTTATCCAGGCATGTTAATTGGCATAGCGTACTGTTTATTCGATAATTTCACCAAACTTAAATACAATATCCTTTATATTATTATAAATGTAACAATTTTGACATATGTTCTTTCAACAGCTTTAAATTCAAATTCACTATTAAGTTCAATTGTAATAATTACAGGCCAAATTTACCGTAATTATTAAAAATAATTAAATAACAGAATAGACTTCATGAACTTCGTCAACCATAAAGCTGAATATCAAAATTTTTAAAATATTATAAAGCAATAACAAGGAATTTAATTCATGTAATAAAAGTATATTTATAAGGAAAAACTAATAAAAAAAATATTTATATAAGACAGTGTTATATCTTAATTTAATAAAAATTCAATTACTAAAATAAATAATTAAAATCCAAACACCAGTACAATAACTATTAGTTCATCTGCACAAATTTAAAATGATCAAATTGACCATTTTTGTCACTTATTTTTTAGTTAAGCACAACTTCAAACCTCTAAATTTGTAATTCCGCCCAAAAAATAAAATAATTATTAACAAAAACCGTAAAAACGAAATTCTTAATTTATAAGTCACCCATTATTAAAAGTTTAAACCAATATAAAAACCAAAAAACTTCAAAGTCTTAAATTCGAAAACAAAATACAACATGAAAACATATAAAAGCAAGATTAATAAATGGATTAAGAGTCTGAATAATAAAATAAGCAAAGTTTTTATTATTAATCACAATTAATATCATATTTATAAAATTCACCATAATAATAATAATCAATACATATAGAAATACCTTAAAATAATAAATAAAATACAAAAAATTAACAGTAATAACATTAATAGATCGAACTTAAAAATCTTCTAGCCCTCGCCCTTCACAAAGAACAAAAATTAGTTCTGTAAAAAAAATAACTACTTTTCGATTAAAAAAATAAACAATTCGAAACTTTAAACCAATAACAACTAGAAAACCTAATTATCCAAAATTTGATGCCTAAAAATAATTAACAAATTAAAATCAACTACAGAGGGGAACCATACACAATTTAATTGTACATTTTAAACGACGACATTTTTTCTTTAGAAGGCTAATAATACTTTATCATATTTCAAAATAACTCAAGCGAATAAAGTCAAAAAAAACAACAAAAATTATAAAAAAACCAACAAATAATAAAAAAAAAATACATGAAAATTCTTCAAAATTCAACCAGTTTCCTTAACAATTCCAATTTGCAACTAAAATACACCTTAAAATCCCTTTATTATTTTTCTTTCAATTATAAATAAAGATAAAATTTTTTCATTAACAAAATAGACTTAACACAATTAATTCACGATAATATTCTTTCTTTTCAAAACGAGTTCCCATAAAAAATAGAATTCCAAAACACAGATAACCTAGAAATAATTCAAAATCGAGAAATGTTGCAAATTTTTCTCTATAACATTCTTAAAATAGTTTCATCTCATCTTTCTAAATAATCTAAAATCATAATAAAATTTGTAGAATCATAATCTTCACAAACTTTCTAATTTATAATTAAAAGTAAAGATTACAAAAATAATGTTCAAATCCTAGAATAATACCTTAAAAAATCAAAAAACCTTACCTCTCCCAAAATTAAAATTTCTTAGCAATTTTAATTCAGTTAAAATGGAAAAAATAATAATTAATTAAGTCCCCAATTAAATGCAGTAAATATGACAAATAATAGTAAAAAAATTTAAAAATAAAAAATTAAATTAAAAATCATAAAAGACATTTTAAACAATTTGGGCCCCTCAAAAAAAATATATTTTAAAACGAAAATTCCTATAGTATAATAAAAAACCAGGGAAAAACAATATACATGTGTTAATAATTATAATTAAAATAATTGTTAAATCTAATATCAAAATGAAAGTACAATTCAAAGTAGAAAATAAACACTATTGTAAAAATTTAAAAAATAAAATATTTTTATTTAAATTTTTTAAATCTTTACAATATAATAGGGAAAATTAATAAAAGCATTAGAGAAAAATATCTTTACAAAATAAAAATTCGACAGAAATATTTAAAAGCGACGATTTATTATCTAAAAAATTAGATATTTAAAAAAAAGCCAAAAATATGCCTAGTTTACCAGAATCCTTAAATAAAAGAGTAAATAAATAAATATTTATAAATTTATTTTATTTTTTACTCTAAATTAATGAAATTAATTTTTTTAAATTTTTATAGAAATAATCTTGCAACGATTCAAGATAAACTTTTATCTCAAATTTAAATTCTATCAATCTCTCTAAAAACATAACTTTATCGCCTAAAAGAATTATAAAGAGTTGTCAAAAAATAAATTTCCTGATACAATTTGAATTTTACATTAACGCCGACCAAGTAATAAATTCAATAAAATAAAAAACAGAAGAATTTGAATAAATTTCTTATGAAAACCAAATAGATAAATACCGTTTTTCTACTTAAAATTAAAAAGACTCTATAATAAACCATAATTCTCCCCCAAAAACTTAAGTTGAAAAACACTCCCCAAAAATTCACCTACAAGTAATTAACACTCATGATGATGATAATAATACCTTAAACAACAAAATGAACTTAGAAAGAGTAATTTCTTCAAATACTAGTCAAAACTTCAGCCCAACCTTAAATTTCTCCATTGTCTAAAGCAGTAGTCATTTAAAATCGGAATATATCTAAGAAAACCAAACCAACTAAGCTTCCTAAAACAAAAACCACAGACCAAAAATCAAAAACCAAAAACACTAAAGCCAAACCCCCACCCCATACAAAAACCAAGATAATTTCTTTCAGTATCAACAATAATTAAATTAATAGCATTTTTTATAACATTAATAATAGTAAACTTAATATTAATATTAATAATAATAAAATTAATATTAATCATAACACCTCCCTAAAAATTAAAATTAAGACCCAAATTTCAACCTAAACAATTTCAATAGCAATTTATAACACTCCTTCTAATCTCAAAACAACTCGCCCCTAAAAAAAAAAAAAATAACTAGAAAAACAGACTAAAATCCTTTTCTCAATCCCAGTTCAAAAAATACGAAAAAAAAAAGTCCCAAATCGGTGAAAAAAAACGCCTAAATTATCATAACACCACACAATTCACAGACCTCCTTTTCCAAAACTCAAATTTAGAATAATCTCAACAAAAATCAGAAAAAATTACTAATCAAACCAATAATTCCCAAAATTAATCATAAACTTTAAATAAAAATCTTGATTAAAATAATAATTATAATAAAAATAATAGTTTTAATAATAATTATTAAAATAAAAATAAAATTGATAGTTTTAATAATAATCTTAATGAAAATAATTGCTTTCGTAAAAATAATTATAATATAAATGATACTTTTAGTAATAATACATAAAAAGTTAATAAAAACAAAGAATTCTTTATAGATTCCACCGAAGAAAATTTTAATTTTGATGAAAATATTAACCATGAATCAGTTCACTTGGAAAACCTTGTTAATAATCTTCCTTAAATAAGTAATATAAATTAAAATAACTTGAAAATTAAGCACTAATAAAAAAAAATTTAAAATTAAAATTAATTAAATTTAAAATTAGATTAATAAAATTAAATTAAAAATATTAATAATTCTTCAGTTTTTTTTAACTCATTTTGAAAAAAAAAGAAAAAAAATACATATATAAAGTACTTATTATTTATTTGCCAAACTAAAGGCTAAAATTAATGTATATAATATTATTTAGTATTTTTATCTTATAATATTATTTATATTATATTATAAATTTGTTTCTTTATTATTATTTATTTTATATTATATTTAAATTATTTAAAATAAATTTTCACATCAAATACCCCTAAATTATTAAAAATATTCTTATAGTACATAAAAACAATTATTTACAATGTAAATAGTATTATATCAATTTAATTACTTAATATTTATATTTTATTTATAAGTATATTAAAATATTTTAATAGATAATATTTAAAAATATTTTTAAAAGTTTTTAATATTGAAAAGCTTAAAAGCCTAAATATAATATATAACATATTAATAAAAGTTACCATATTATAATATATATAAAATACAATTATAGAAACAATTAATATTTATATGAATTTATTAAATATATTAATTATTTTTTAATCAAAGCTCCAATTTTTAATTTTAATAACTAATAATAAATTTTGGATTTATATATTTAAAGGAAGATTTCTCAAAAACATAAATCCTACAATATATGTCCATATTTCCTATATATTCCAATTTTATCATACCCTTATTTAATTTTTTTTTTTGTTTTTATATCTCATTTTAATAAAATTCACCGATTTTTTCTAAAATCTTTGTTTATTACTCGATATTTAAATTTTCGTCTTTTTTTTCATTTTCATTTTCAAATTCTAATTTCATTTCCATTTTCTAAAATTACTCAATTTAAATCAAAGCCTAAACCAGTAAAATCTACTCTTTATTATCTAATTTAAATTAAGAAGCAAATTAAAAATTATCGCACAAAAACACTTTTTCTTCAAAAATCACTTAAAACTACTATTTATAAAAAATAAATTAAATATCGAATTTATTAAATTATATCACATTTTTATGTTAATTTTTATTTTACATTTTTTTCTTAAATATCTTTGAACTATTCAAACTCATAAATATCTACCAATTTTTTCAATTCAAATCCGGGATTTATCAAAAACAAAAATTTTTCCTCTATTTAATTTATTTTTAAACCCTCATTTATTACTTACTATCCCTTTTATATATTCTAAATTCTCTTCATTTTCTCTCTATTATACTTATAATCTTCAAAAATAAAGTAATTAAAAATCATTTCAACTTTATCAACTGTTACAAAACCTTTCAAAATTTATATTTATTACTAATCAATTAAACTTAAACTTTCCTCGTTTTCAAATTCTAATTAACTATTATCATCATAATTACTATTTTTAATATTATTTTTATTATTATCATTATTTTTATTATTTTCATTATTATTTTTATTATTATTATTTTTATTTTAAGTATAATTTACTTAACCTTCAACCATTTTCTCAATTTTTTCAAACCACCTATCTTAGTCATCTAATTCAATAATGTAACTTTTCTGTAGCTAATAGTTTAAATTCTCTTAATATGCTTATTCTTATTCTATTTTTTCGTTTTCCTGCCAAAAATGACGTAAAATTTAATTTATTTCTACTTAAAGTACTTTCTTTTCATTCTCTTAATTAAAAATACCTAAAACAGCTAAAATATTTTTTTATTTATATTTCTATTTTTATTTCTACTAATCATCAATTTATACCCCCCCTTTCAATTATTTTTCCTTTAAAATCAAATTAAAATTATATCCGACACTTTTATAAAGAACATCATTTTTTCCGATATCAAATAACTATTTTAAAGTATAATTATTAAAATCAACCATAATCTTCTAATTATAAACAAAGCCTTCTTCATCATGTTTTCTTTCATCTTCCTACAAATTTATGTAAAATTAACCTTAAATAAAACCATCTCTTCCAAATTCTTATATTCCCTTTTTGTAAAGTCCATAAAATAAATTCAATTTCTTATTAGTTGACTCATTAAAAGCGCAAATTTTGCTCATATTTTCATTTTAAAATTCCGAATTTTCCTCTTCATCTAGCACATTCCCTCTATCAAATTTTATCTAATAAAACCATTCATATTCATAATTTTAAATACAATAAATATCTATCTAGTTCCAAATCTTACTATTAGAATTTATCCTTTCTTTAATTTATCGAAATTTTTTAAAAAAAATATCAGATTTTAACTCATTTTCTTCATCCAAAATTACCTAAAACAACTCTTAATTCTACTCAAAAACCTTTAATTATTCTAAAATATCTTGCTACGCAAAATACTGTTAAAAATGACATATATCTCCCTTAACTCTCAAAACTTAATTTTCTCTATTAATCTGTTTATTTAACTTATAATAACTAAAAAAATTATTATAAAAATCAAAATAAAAATTAATATAAAAAAATAAAAAAATAAAAAATTACTATTTGCTAAAAATTTAAAGCAAAAATGGATTAAAAACTAACAAAATATCAGTATTATCCTGCACCTTCTCCTATAATTATTAATTTTACTGTAAAAAGTCTAAAAATTCGTCAAAAACCTGTTTCGTTTTCAAAACCTACTAATTCTTGTCAAAATTCAAATTTTAAATCAAATAAAAGTGAGCAAATTTATAGTCTCTAACCTCAAAAAGCTCTTTCTAAAATAAATTAAATTTAATAATTTTTAAAAAAAATACAAAAATTTAAAAAATAAAAAATCACCTTATTAACCAATTCATTGCTTTAAATACTCTTTTTAAACCATTTATAAAATTTACCTAGCAAAAACTAACAACTAATTTAATCAAAGTACAGAAAATTCAAATTTTTTATATAATTTTCAATCATTTTTTAAACCATAAGTAGCTTTTTCTCTGCTAAATTCTCCCCAATTTCCCTAAAAATTTATACTTCAATATTTACATAACTCTATTAATAATCCTCATCTAAAATAGTTACATCTCTCAAAAAAACATAAAAATTTTTCTAATTTTAGTTAATTCCCTGAAATATCTCAAATAAATTCCTTTAAAAATTCTCTAATTTCTTCATTTTCATCAACTTTTTAAAAAATCTTTGAAAATGCTTATCAACCAACATAAGCTTAACCTAAACTCCGCTGTCCAATTTATAATTTTTAAAAACCAAATCAAAAACCTTATTCTTCAATTCCATTCCTGTCATTAAAATATAATTTAATTATAAAAAATTAATTTTAAATTATTAAAAATCCTTTAATTATTAATTTAATTTATTTTAAATTTTTAAAAAACATTTAATCATTTTTTTTTACCCTCTTCCTAATTCCAAATATTTTTTACCCAAAAACATTTCTCCTCCAAAATCAACTCCACCTAACATCCTTTCTTGCCCAATTTTTTATCTCTATCTCGATTTTAATCTACTTTTCTCGAATTCTTCTTTTATTTCTCGTATATAATATGAAAAAACTCGTTAATTTCTTTTTATTTTCTGCCAAAAATATAAAACTACTCATAATTTTCCAGCTAAATCTTATTATCACTATACTAAAATCTCATTTTCCCCCTCAAATTATCCTCAATTACAAACTACAAACTCTCAAAATCTTCTATCAAAACCTGTTCATCTTCGCTTATATTCTCAATATTAAATATCAAATAAAACTCAAAATATATCTCATAAAATTCTTTTCCACTTTTAAAACTAAATTTCTCTTCATTTTCACAATAATCATCATAATAACAAAGCATAAGATTAAATTTTTTCTAAAAAGTCAATTCCTACACTTTTTAAAACGCTTAACCAACTTTTCCCACAGCTTCTTTTAAAATTCGCTAATTTTTAAACAAAAATCTGTCTTTGCTTAAAAATTTCAACTTCCTCTAAAAACCTTTTACCTGTATTAAATCTTTCAACTCAGATTTCTCTTACTTAAATTCCTAAACCCCAGAAACCACTAACACATTTTCTAATTTCTAAAATTATTTTTCCAATTCCTAAGAATAAAATTCCAAAACTTTACCAAAACCAAACCCTTTTAAATAATCGCTAACGTTTTCAAAAATCTCTCTTAATTAACTGTTTTTCCAAAACCTAACAATATTAATTAAAAAAAAAAATATTAATTTATAATTTATATTTATATAATATAATACGAAGATATTTTAACTAATACAATATAAGTAAAATATAAAAATAATATAATAAAAAAAAATAATATCAATTATGTAATAAGATCTTAAAAACCACACAATATTTTTTATATGTAAAAAACTAATATAATAAAAAAAATGATAAAATATCAATTTAAAAAACATAAATATCAAAAACTTTTCAATTCTAAAATAAAATTATAAAACATATAAAGTAAATTTTCATATATAATATTATAGGTTTAAAATAAAAATGCAATATTTTTTAAAATACAGTAAAAATAAATTATTAAGAGACATTAATCTAAAAAAAAATATATATAATATAATTAATTATATTATATTAGCATATAATAATGTTTTTATCCCTATCATAAACATTTTTTTTATATGATAAATTAATTGCATATAATTTTAAAACATTCTTTTTCTTATTCCATAAAAAATAAAATATGTAATAAATATTTAAAATAATAAATAATAAATAATTATAAATAATCTAATTTTTTACTTATAATGAACATTCTACTAAAACCTCTCCTCCTTTCTAAAACAATCTTACAAAAACCTTTAAACTGTAAAAACATAATTAACATTCTAATTATTAAAAACAAAAACTACTTAGTTTTTCTTCAAAATCTCCTTAACTTTCTCAATAAAGTCCTTATTTTTCCCAGAAATAAAAATTCCCACCTATCTATTAAACAACAATTCCACTTCAACTTAATATCAACTTTTTTCCTCTTATTATATATCATAATGCGAAAATTTCTTCTTTTGTTAATGCGACAAGTCAATCAACTAACCTATAAACCTGTAATTTATTATAAAATCAAAAATACTCTTAAAAACTACAGTTTCGCTATAAGTATCTTCCAAATTTTCATCTTTATAATTTAAAATTTTAATTAAAAACATTTATAATTTTAAATCTTTTAATTTATAACTTTTATTTTTTTTTAAAACTTTTAACTTATAACTTTTATTTAATATTTTAAGTTTTTATATCAAATCTTTTATATGTAAATTTTTAATTTTTAATTATTAATCTATTTACTTTATTAAGCAAGTTCATTAAATTCTTTTTATTCCTTTATTTCCTTTAAAAATTAGTCGCCTTATTTCTCCAAAATGCTAAAATCGTATTTATACCATAAATCTTATTTTTCAATTTCTTATTTTTTAATATTTTTTTCATTACAGTCTTAACTCAATATATTTTTTATATCTAATTTTTCTAATATCGAATTTTAATAGTCTATATTCTGATTCTAAAAATGCTTTTTTTAAATATTCTAAAAGCTCTCATAAAGCAAAGATAATTACTCTTCCTAAATTTCATTTTTCCTTTACATTAATTAATAACATGTATTATAATCACTAAATTTTGTAAATTTCTACATGTTATTCCTTATCTAATTCTAAAATTTCATCATATTTTCCTCTAAATTCTCACATGTCTCTCTATAATTTTAATATTTATCATTTTAAAAATTTATTTTTTATTACTAAAAATCCTAATTTTAATATTAAAAATTATCTCCATTTTCTTCCAAAAAATAACTAACGTCAAAATCTTTATTTTAATTTTATGTTAATAGTTATTTATCTCTATTTTCCTATTAAATTTAATTTTAATTTTAAATTTTTTCATCACATTATTAAAAATCAAAATCATCTTCATCAATAATTTAATTATAATTTTATTTTTATTTTTAATTAACTTTTTTAAAAAAATAACTGCTATCTTAATTTCCCCTAATTTCCAAATCTTTCTAAGCCTTTTTATTAAATTCGCTATAAAATTAACTTTTATCCAAATTTTAATCAATATATTAATATTTCTTTTTTTTATTATTAATATTATCAATATCTTATTATTTTTAATCATCTTACTCTAAATAATCCAAGTTTTCATTTTATACTAATTTCTAATTTTAATTTTTATTTTCATTTTAAAAATTTATTTAAACTTCTTCTACTTTTTCAGTATTTTCTAGAATACTATTGTTAAAATTAATACTGTTATCCAAATCTTTAAATTTTTCACTCATTTTATTTTATTTTTTATTTTCCTATTAATCTGCTAAATTCTGATAAATTTTATCATTTTTTTACTCATCTTCTTTTTTCTTTTTTTTTTATAAAGTACTTTCAAACATAATATCCTCATTTTCGTCATCTGAACTAATTAAAATAGCACTTTTAAATTAAATTTACGAATTACTGTTATTTTAACTTATTCTATTTTATTCTTAATTTTATTATTAATCCAAAACTTTAACATTTTAATCTTTTTTTTCATAATTTTCATCATCTTCATCTGATGAAATAATTGCACTTTAGTTTGTAAAATGTCCTTGAACTGAACTTTTTTTGCTTATTTCATTTTAAGAATTATAATTTTAGTAACTATTCTGCATTTCGTTATTTTTAAAATTAAAATACTTAAATTATAACTTTTCTATGAATTTTTTAAAATTTATTTAAGTTTACAAAAATTATAATAGGCTAGTTTATTTGCTTTTATTTATTTAGAGCTTATTTTTTAAATAAGAAATTTTTATCCAAAATCAAGATTAAGATTTAAAATAGGAAAGCACAAATTTTTTAAATAAAAATAGCAAAAAATCTTTTTCTATTTATACTTCAATACAAATAGAAATTCTTAAAAAATTTATTAAAATTACTCAAAATGATTATTTTTAAAAATAATAAGATATAATAATATTTTTCCAAAAAAATTAAAATCAAAAATCAATAAACAACAGAATTATAATATATAAAGTTAATAAAAAAACTACTTTTATAATAAGAAAAAAGAAACAATAGAAACTAACCTAAAAATGGTTAGCTTAACCTATTCATAAATAAAATGAAAAATTAATTTTTAAAAATTAAAGAAAAAATAAAACTACTTTTATAATTTTCTCACTAAATGCAATTAAATTCATAAATATCTTATTTTTAAAAAAATAAAGATATTTAGTTAAAAAATATATTATTCACTTTTTTTAAAAAAAATAAAATATTATTAATTTTTAGATTTTCATTTAAAATTAAGAAAATTACAACCAAGTAAATTAAATGACTGATCATTGAATAATTAATATTTACCACGAATAAAAATTTTGTTTCTAGCATGTTTATTTAAATTAATTTTAAATTATTTTGAAATCTCTTATTTAATTTAAAGTATAGAAAAAAGAAAACAAAATCAAAATTATTATTTTTATTATAATCAAACTTAAAACAAAATAAAAGTACTAAATAATAATATATTATTCAAACTGTGATTGTAATATAAAAATAATTAATATTAAAAATCGAAATTAAAATAAAAAAAACAACTAAACTAAACTTTTTTATTAATCAAACCAACTTTGTGATCTGTAAAACAAATTTTTTATTAATATAAATTAAATAATATATGATATAAAAATTTTTTAAATTTATATAAATTATTTATAATAACAATCTAATTTAAATATATAATTTTATACAAATAGACAATTAAATTATTCACAAATCAGCAAAAACTGCTTACAATTCTCAAGTATCAAAAATTTTTCAACAGTTTCCGCCCATTTTTTTCACACTTAATTTTTATATTTTTATATATAATTAATTAATTTCTACACTTATTAAATTACATCATATATCAAATAATACGCTTTCTCAATTTTACATTATTTATTATTATTAATTTTGTTAAGCAAATCTTTCAATGCTGGGATTTTATACCTAATTAATTTTTTCCAACTCATTTTATAAATTATCAGCGTCTATATATTTAGCGAACCCATCGAACCCAAATATATCGCTCATTTTCATACTTTCACTACTTTTATTATTATTAGTTTAACTATTTTAATTTTGACCTACAATTTTCACACATTTTGTACTTCTAAAACTAGACAAAACTCGAGAATTATTATTACAAGAGGATTTATTAGATCTCCCACTGTTCTCAATATCATTTTATGTAGAAGCAGATTAATTTTATTTTTAAATTTAAATTTTTTCCATTTTTTTCTCAAAATCAACCAATTAATTTTTTAAAGAACAAAAACTCTCGTTATTACTTCTAGCATTATGTTCGCTCAAATCTTATATTCTTACACTAGGAATCCCTTTGTCTCCAATGAACTCAGAATTTTCTTCTTCTTTCAAATTTTCTTCTTATTAACTTTCTTTTCGAGATTTTTATACCTAATTTTCTTCTTTTTATAAATATTTTTATTATTATTATTTTTTTCTTTTTTTAGCTTCCATATTTCTCATGTATTCACTATCTTCTTAATTCTTTTACTATTTCATCTTTTTGTCGATTTCCTCTTTTTATAAAACAGAAGCGTTTATAAAAACAGACTTATTTGTCTTTATATCGTAAAATACTGAAGTTTTTTTTATAGGGTCTACCAAAGGCTTTGTACTTGCACAGTTTCCCATTACTATTTTTATTATATATATTTTTTTTTGTTTTTTTGTTTTTGTTTTTTTTTATTTCGATTTTGATTTTTTTTTTATTTATTTAATTTAATATACGAAAATAAACTTAATTTTACATTTATAGGCCTTATTTCTTTCTTTAATATTAAAAATTTTATTTTGATTTGGTCAAAGTATAAATTCTTTAATTATCAAAATCAATATTAACTGTGTTTATTTTAATTATTGCAGAGTATAATTAAATTTGACTGAATATAAATTTTTCATTTAATATCAAAAATTCGTTGTTAGACTACTTTTAATTTTTCGTATATAAAAATAAAATAAAATTGATCAGATTATTAAAGCGTAAACCCCAAAATACGAATATCATCAAAACTTCAAACTCTTTGTTATAAAATTCAATATACTTAATTTTAGTGCGATTAAATAAAAATAATAAATCAAATAATAAATTATTATAATAAATCCTAATATTTTTTTAAAATCTGAATTTATATAATTATTCCAATCAAAGATCAATAAGCCCCAATAATTTTTGTTTTTTATTTGAAAAAAAAAAAATTAAAAAATTAATTTAATTTATATACCTAATAATTCATCATCAACTCAGCTCTATTTATAATTATATTAATTTATTTACAAAATATTCAATATAAATATATAATAAATATTAATAATATCAAGCAATTAATTATTAATTCACATTTGGTAAATTAACCCTTTTTCGAATAAAACGTAATATCATTCATATTAAAAAATTTCTACAAATTACTTGATTAAATATTATAAATATCAAAATTAGGTCATATTAAAAAATTAATCAGAAATTACATAATCTAATTTAATTATAATAAAATAATAAAAAAATGAATCTTTTATTATTATTATTTTTACAAAAAATTTTAAAATTTAAAATTTTCAATCATAAAAAAATGAAATAATCGGCATAAATAATTTATAAATAAATTATTAATAATAGAAACCTAAAATAAATTCATTTTTATCATAACTATAATAAAATATCTAAATATTATATAATATATAATTTTAAAAAGAAAATAAAGCCCATATATGCATATAATTATAAATTTTTTAAACACTTTTTTTATTTTTATAAAATTTTTCATAAATGTATAAAAAAAAATTTCAATTTTTCTCTTCTTATATCTAATTTAGTGGTTGATATTATTTCACTTATTTTTATTAGTCTTATTATTGTTATCCCAATTGATTTTCTTATTATTCTTGCTAAAATTATTGTTATTAAAGTCTTTAACTTAAGAATTATTACTATTAAATCAATTTCTCGAAATTTCTTTATAACTACATTTATTAAGCAACCATATCAACCTCTAAAATATCTTTGTCCTCTTTAAAATCATCATTTTCCAATTTTACAAACATTAATTTCTAAGATTTACTTTAAGCCAACTATTAAATAGTATCCAAATACCTTATCAAAATATTATTTAACAAATGATACAAATTTTGATTTAAAATTAATTTTAAAAACATTCTTATACATTTTTAGTAATTTAACCTTACATAAATTAATCATATAAGTTAATAAATATTAATTGTTTAGTATATTTTTTATTCATTAATAAATTATAAGGTCATAAATTTGATACCAAAAAGCTATGTAAACATTAAATTAAAATAACATTAATAAAATTTCTCAATTTTAAAAATTTCAAATTATAATATTACAATAGAAAAGCCAATACAGTTTAAATTTTTTCATTAACAATAATTAATATAAAATTATAATTTCTTAAATTTAAATATCCTTTTTTATTTTATAACATTAGATATTTATAAAAAAAAATTTTTTAATAAAAATACAATTATTATAGATTAATAAATATCTATAATTAATAAAATTTATTATACCTTATCTACATAGCAGCTTTAGAGTCTAAAATATCAGCAGCTTCTCGAAATAAAGCAGCACTGTGAACGTCAGCTTAAGCACTAATAACCTTACTTTCACCTACTCTTCTCATTTTGGCAGCTGCAGACATAGCTGATTAAACATTCTATTATATAGCCATATCTTTAATAAAAACATATTCTATTAAAATCCCCCTAAAAAATAAAAATTAAATATTAATTTATATGATGATTAAAATCAATAAAATGAATACATAAAAACTAAATATAATGAATATTATTGATTTCGTCTTATAAAAGTATCATTTCCAATTAACAAGTATAAATATATAATAAAAATATTATAAATTACTATATAATAAAAAATAAAAACTACATAACAAGACACTTTAACTAGACACTCAAATAAATAATCAAAATTAAAAATTTTTAATGTACATATTATTGATTTTTCTTTAAATTTTAACTATAAATTTTATTATAAAATGGATAGATTTTTAAAAAATTTTAAAAACTGAGAAAATTATTCATATAATTATCATTAATTTAAAGAATTTATATTATAATTATTTTATTTAAGTAATTACCAATCTTTTATTTAAGAATACATATAAGTTGCTATTTCTTCAGAAATTCTCTCTCTATCTTCCAAAATTGCTTACAAATCATTTTCCCCACAAATTGTTCTCAAAGTAGAGACAGTAATTTCTAAAAATGATAAAATAGATAAATTTAGTATCACTTGAAAATATAAATTAACGCAGAAAATTATAAACCAATAAATAAATAAATAAATAAATAAATAAATAAATAAATATAACATAACATAACATAACTTAACTTAACTTAACAAATAATTAAAAAATAAATTAAATATATAAACCAATAAAACAATTAACAAAGGAATAAAGAAAATCGCCGAACAAAAATTCCAAATCTTCTGCCTCTCTATAAAAAAACACTATATATATAATTAAATAGATACATTCAACGGATTGCTAAATATTAACAATCCTATAGCACATTTTTTTAGGTTCAACAACTCTATAATAAACAACAGCGTCAATCCACACTGTCAGGTTATCTTTAGTCAAAACGCTTTATTTTTAAATCGATTAAATTTAAGTTTATTTATCTACTTTTGTGATTTTGTCAATTAAAGGGTTTATTTTATGCATCCCAGATTTTAAAATCTCTCTAAATTATCCAAATCTTTCCAAAATTCCTACTTAATTTTATTTCACTACCTCATAAGGGCTCATACAGCAACAACAAGGAAAAGGCAACCTTTATCATATTTTTAATTTTAAAAATAAGTAAATTTTTTCTTAAAATATAGTTTTTTATTATGTTAATTTTAAAATATCATTTATAATCTTAATTGATATATTTTTTTATCAAGTTTCCTATTTATCTTAATTTTTTTTATTTAAATTTTTTATTTTTCTAATTTTATTATATTTATTTAAATTTTTTATTTTATATTTATTATACTTATATATTTTTTTTTAAATTTTTTAATTACCATGTCCTCAAACAACCCATCCAACTACCACAACACCTATATGTTTTCTAATAACAAGTATAATCACTGTCTTCATAATAATATTCGTCTTAATATTTATGAATTTCTTTGTTATTTTAGTTTTAATCCATATTTAATTTATTTCCATTCAACTAATTCAAATTCTAATTAAAGTTTTGATTATTTTATTGCTAATTATTTTATTAAGTCCCTTCTTACTAAAATTAAGACTAATAAAATTACCCTTGCTAATTTTATCCTTACTGCTAAAATTGTTATTAATTCTAATTTTATTATATCTATTAATTTCTATTATTTTAAACATTTTAGTCACTATTATCTGAATTTCCATTGATACTGCTATTTTATTTGAAATCTTCTTAAAATTTTTCTCTGTCTGCGTTTAACATAGCTCTTGAAGTGTCATTTCCCTCTGTGTTCAAAACTATATCCTAATTTTAATTATTAATATTATTGTTGTTTTTCATTTTTAATAATAAAATAGCTTTATTCTATTCTTTATTTATAATTTTTATTTTTATTTGTATTAACACTATATTTATTTCCTTCAATTCTTAATTTAAGTAGATTAAATAAAAAAAAACCCACTTAAAATATTTTATTAATTTAATAGAATTCTTATTAATCTATTACTTATCACAAAATATAGTACATTTTATTAAAGCTAATAAATTCTTAAACAAAATTTAAAATAAAGCCAACTCAAAATATAAAATATATTTTATCAAAATTTATAAATACTATAAGAATTATAAATTTCATACACTATTATTATTAAATATAAGCTTACTATTAACATAATATAAAAATTATAATAATTTTTTAATTTATTATTTTAACAAAAATTATCATACAAAGTCAAATTTAACTCTTATTAAGTATTTAATTTAAACTTAGCTAACATCATAAACTATATACTCATTATAAATTAAGTCTCCTGTAAGTCTATCCTCTTCGTTTAATGCCTCATTATTTACAACTTTTCCTAATTTGTAAATATAATATAAAATTAAGAAAATAGCAAAATATTTTAAATATATTTTATTTAAAAATTAAATTTTTTACCTTAATTCAAAACAACTTCAGAGCCTTCTTCAAGCTCAATATCCTATCTTTCAGGATCCAAAATATTCTTACCAACTCCCTAAACCTAAAATTTCAAAATTAAAAATTTAAATAAATCCAAATAAATGAAATAATTAAATATGAGAAAAAAAGAAAAAAAATCTAAATATACTGAATAAATCCAAACAATATAAATAATTCCAAATACTAAAACAAATCTTAATATAATAAAAAATATAAACAAAAAGTAGTAATCCATAAACCTTTAAACATAAAAACGGGATGACTAAATAATTAAACTAAGAATAAACCAAAAATATATATAAAAGTAAAAATAACTAAGAATAAAATAAGACAAAATAAACATAAAAATAAACATAGAATAAAATTAATAATAAACATAAATATAAAAATAAACTTAAAAAACAAGCAAAAAAACAAGACAAAAATAAACATAAATATAAAAATAAACTTAAAAAATAAACTTAAAGAATAAACCTAAAAAATAGACATAAACATAGTCATAAAAATAAACATAAATTTATAACAAATATAAAAAAATAAAAAATTTACACTATGATAATAAATAGGAGGCTTAACAAACTTCTGCGCCTAATTTAATTATTTAACATTTCCCAAAGCGACTTCGCAAAGTAAAATAACGCCCTCACTATTCCCAATATCTGCGTAACAGTAATTCGCTGCCTTCGAAGGCACATCAGAAAAATAAATGCCTTTTCCGAACATGTATCCGCTTACAGGCGCGTCAGGCGGCGCTATTCTTAGCCCTTCAGACAAAATTCCTACGTAATTTGTTATTCGAGACCCGTGCCATAACAATTTCTTATTGTTCAAAGCTTTAAAAGGATGATATCTATTTTTAAATTTTATTATTTTTTTTATTAACTTATTTTATATTATTAATAATTGTTTTATAAAATAAAAGGTAAAAATACAAAATTTTATCTACTTAATGATTACTATTTTATTTAATAACGTTTTAAATTAAAAAAAATATGTACTTAATTTGTAAATTTTTTATTATAAATTATTATTCTTTTTTTTTTATAATTTAATACAAATTTCCTGTAATTTTATAAAAAATTATACCTTTGTGATTCGCCCCTTCTCTAAACCTCAAAAATGTCTTTTACGATTAATTTGTATTTTTTGTGAGTTGGCCCATGTGATTCTGTTATTGTATTACTAATAATTCTATAATTAGAACTATTTTAAGATAAATTTATCAAATTGATTTCGAGCATATCATAAAAGCAGTCCAAAGGATTCAAGTTTTCTTATTTCTAGTAAAATAATAATAATAATCATAAAGATAACAGTAATAATAAATAAACAAATAAATAAATAAACTATTTAATAAAATTTACAGAAACTATTCTTTTAATAAATTTATTAGTAATATCAATTTCCTTTAAAATATCTAGCAAGTGGACTTTCTCCTATACTCTTTAAAAATTATCAATTTCAGGAGGTCTTTACATCCCATAACTCTGCAAACGAAAAATAATAAATAAATATATTAAAAACTAAATTGGCATAAAATTAATTAAATAATATTATAATTACCTAAGGAATATTAGTGTAAAATTAATTAGTTAACTCAATAATAAGACTTTTAGAAACTCTTGGTTTTTTCAAATTTTTCGCAATTTCGCTCAAAATTTTATACCCTTTCTAAATTTATATATACTACAATTTTCCCAAAGGATTTTTCTCAGTGTCAAAATTTAACTAAGATAAAACCTTATTAATCCTTTCAATATCCCAAACTAAAGCCATCAAATCCTTCAATTTCTCATTTAAAATACTCTTATTACTTTTTATTCTCTATCTAATCAAATTATTTCTTTTGTTTAAAGAATTTATTTCTTCATTTACTGACATTTTATTCCTATTAGATCCTTCCACCTTTATCAAAGTATATTTCCCCTATTTATTTAAAATTTTAATAATTATTCTATTTTTAAATAATTACTTTTTATATATTATTATTTAATATTTTTTAAAATCTATTTATTTATTAAATTTTATTTACATCTCTTGTTTTAAAATTAGCCCTATCTTCCCAATTATTATGCGTCTTTTCATGAAATTTATTTTTAAACTCAATTATAGCCTCATATTTAGAATCAAACCCAACTTACCTTTCCTAAGCTTTCGCTCCAACTCTTCCCTTTTTAAAAATTTAATTTAAATTTTATATTTTAAATAAAAATTAGTAAACAAATTTCTAAAATAAAAATAAATTTTAATTTTAATAAAATTAATCATTTTTTATACTGATTTATTACCCATCTAAAAGCGACTCTAAATTCTTTTCCTTTGAATTCAATTTTAACCTCGTAAAATTTGTTATGTCCTTTAACACCATAAGAAATATCAGTCAAATTTAACATACAATGATAATCTTCAAACTATTTCCACCTATCTCCGTCCTTTATATGCATTTTTTTCATATTTAAATCAATTTCATAGCCTTTATTATCTTCGCTCTTAATTATTTTCTCCTTTTCTTAATTTTTATTCAAATTTTAATTTTATAATTTCTCTTATTTTAACCTCTATTTTTCCTTCTCCCTTTCTTTTTCCTGAATTTCAGGATTATTTCCAAATAATAATTTATTCGTAATTTCAATATTTTCGTTTTCATCTTCCTCTTCCTCCAGCAAATCTCTTATCAAATTGTCTTCACTTTCAAAATCCATATTCTAATTTAATTTTGCTTTTTTTTTCAACTTTTTCTAATTTTCATTTTCTTCATTTTTTATATTTTTTTTCTCGTATTTCAAATTCTTCAATTTCTAAGCAAATCTACTCGTTTATTAATTTTCTTCTTTTTACAATTTCTCCTAAAAAACATCATTTTTTTCTTTATCAGAATCTATCAATTCCAAATCAAATAAATCTTCTTCTTCCATTTTTAAATATTATCTTATTTTTTTATTTGTTATTTTATGTAAATTTTTTAATTTTATTTTTCTATTTTCCCAATTATTTAAATAAAAATAAAATATTCTCTACTATAATTAATTTCTTAATAAAAATTAAAATGCCGCGAATTTCTATTAAAAACGGGAAATAATTTACAATTACATTAAAAATAATAATTTAAAAGTAAAAAATATAAAATTAAAATATACAACTTTTATTTAAAAATATTCTAAATATTTACAGTTTTTATAATTTTTTTATCTATTTATATAAAAAATTTAGTATATATCTTTATTTATATAAAAATTTTAAATTTCTAAGTACTTCTATAGTTCTGTTAAAATCTAAATAATGCAATAAAATGAATTAATTCTACAAGAAAGTAATTGTACTATAAGAATTTTTTATAAAATAAAATAATATAGAATATAGCTTTATAATTGTAATATTAAAAATAAATTAATAATTAATCAAATAAGATAAATTTCTAAAAAATACTAAAAATTTTATATATTATGCACGAAAAAGAACAGGAAAATATTTTAGATTTATAGTAAATAAGAGAAATAATAACCTAAGAATTTCCAAATTCAAATCAATAATAAAAAATTATAGAAGAATTTTTAATAGAAACTATTAAAATTCAATAAAATAATGAAAATATAAATGATAGATAAATAATAATCGAAAATTTTAGTACTCATTTACAAAACTTTAAAACTTAAAACAATATGATAAATTAAATTTTTGAGAAATCTTAAAATATAATATAATAATAATTCCAAAAAATAATGGAATTTAATTAATCAAGTTAGTCCGAAATTAATGAAATTTAAAACTAGCTACAAAATTAAATTTAATAATATTTCGAACCTATTTTAACGCTCCTGATATAGCAAACAAATTTAAATTTAAGCACAATTCAATTTCAAGTAAAAATTATATTTTTGAATAAAAAAATTATAAATTTATAAATTTTTAATTAATATTTATTAATTTAAATTTAAAGCACAACTAAGACATATAAGCTATAAAAACTCTTATTGAATAAAATAAAGATATAAACACCGAAAAAATTAAAAATGAAATAGAAAAACAATAAAACACCTCTCTATAAATCCAAAATATCTTCGAAAACACAAATCAAACCCTACAAAACATAAAAAAAAATAATTTTTAACTAAATACCCTAAAATTCCAAAAACAATATACAAACCAAAACCCCTAAAACAACAATTTCATCAACAAAATAATCTCTCTTAACCCATACACCGATGAAAATCCTCAACAACAAACTCAAAATAAAGAACAAAATAAAAATAATTAATAATAATTAATATAATAATAAAATTAACAAAATTAATAATAAAATATAGAAAATTAATAATAATTAAAATAATAATAAAATTAACAAAATTAATAAAATTAATAGTAATAAAATTAATAAAATTAACACTTTTAAACTCCAAGTGGCATAAACGAGTCCATATAACTAAAATAACAGTAACAATAAGTAAATTATTTGCCTTTATAAAATGAAACCTATAATTATTCTGAGTACTACCTTAAATATATGAAAACTTTTTCCAGTCAAAATTCTATTGATAATAACGAGGGCGATGAAAATATTGATATAAGGTACAGAAATTAGTCTCTTGACAGCGAATTCGGAGATTAAAATAATAATTAATATTAAAAATAAAATGAGTAAAATTGCCTAAATAGTCTAAATAATTTAGGACTTAGTCAGTAATTTTAACCCTAAAATTTTTAATTTAAAACCGTTTTTGAAACTGGAATCTAAGAATTGGAATTAAACACGCTTTTTAAAAATAATTTATTAAGATAAGAATTAAAAAATAAAGAAAATTTACCAGAAATAAATGAACTATAATCACTTGATTTTTTAGATATTCTCAATAACTCTAATTTCTGCTAAAAAATAACTTCTAAATTAAACAGAGTAAAAGACGTAAACCATATATTTTCATGCGAGTAATAAACCAAAAATTAATTAATAATTATATATTTAGTATAATTTTATATTTTCTATTTTTATATTATATTATTTTATTATATAATTTATTTATAGAGGATACCTATATGCTAAAAAAACAAGGGAAGCAGTTAATATAATAATCACAGAATCTCAACTTATTTTAACAGACCCAAATAGCATGAAAATAATTGCTAAATAAAATATTAAAAATTTAAAACACATTTATTTACTAGAAAAATCTACTAATTTTACAGTAATGGTTTTCGAATCCGGGAATTCCAAATTTAATTTCATAGTTGAATCTTTCAGACAATTATTCATGCTAGATTTCTTAACTTGCCTCCTAAAAATAAAATTCTAAAGTAAAAAATAAATAGATTAAAAATAAATAAAACTAAATTTAATTTTAACTATATTTAAATTAGTCTAAATTTTAATTTATTTAATTATTTATTTTATATTTACTCAAAAAAGGAGACCTAGAATTCAAATGTAAAAATATAGACCAGTACGACCCAAAAATAACCCATAATTTACTCTCTTATAATAATTTGTTCATGTGGGGCTACTTAGAACAAAAAGACGTCGAAATTTTAAATGGAAAATTCAAACTTCCTAATTTTTTCAAACAAATCACAACGACCAAAGTTTTCGTTATTCTTAACGACAATGGCCTTTTAGTCTTCTCAAAACCAGGAGGCAGAGACTGCAAATTTGTCGCAATAACAAGTGATTCTGATATCGATTAACTTCCAGTTAGTAAAAATTTAAAAATTAATAATTAAAATTATTTTAATATTAATTTAATAAATTAAAATAATTTTTATATTAATTTATCTTTTTAATTAAAATTATTATTTAATTTATTTTTTTAATTTTATTATAGAGCTAGCAGAAAAAAAACCCAAACTCGGATTTTCAATTAAAAATTCCTATAAATCTATGGCCAATGTTTTTTTCGCTAAAAGTTCTCTCGAATTAAATCTTTGGATTTAAAAAATTAAATAATATAAAAATTAAAGAAAATTTATAGATCAGTAGCTTACTTAAAATATTAAAATAATTACATAATAAATTTGAAATTAACTATTATAATAATATATTATTAATTTTGTAATTTACAACTTTGTAATTTTATTTATAATTATTTAATTAAAATACAAATGATTCATTTTTCTAGATTTACCACTAATGTTATCTAATAGAATTTAAGAATTACATTAATTCATTAATTCATAATTTTAGTATCTTAAAAGTAATCAATTTAATATTTCAATTCTATTAAAAATAAAATAAAATAAGTAAGTATAGCATTTATTCTTTTAATTTCTATTAATTAGAAAAACAAAATAATAAAAATAAAATATACTAAATATAAAACAAATTTTAAAATAAAATAAAATAAATAAAAATAAAAAATGCAAAATACTTCCTCAAATATACAAACTAATCAATAAAACCCTTTTCAAATCATATTAGATCTAATACAATCTTATACAAATTCCCTCGAAAATCCAGTAAATTAATAACGATTTTCTGAAATTTACCTAAATTTTCACCAAAAAATTAATATAAAACCAAACCTATCAACTTCAGAAATAAATGAACTTTTTGATGAACTTAAAAATTAAACTAAATCATAAACTTAATAATAAGAAGAAAATAATTAAAATTTTAGTGAAAAAAATAATTAATAATCACACAATTAACTTCAATTTTAACATGTATAAGATCTTTTTTTTGACTTGCTTATCCCTAGTCTAATAGAATCACAATAAATTCATATAAATCAAAGTTTAATTTAACAAGAACATCAGGAAATATCAGAAAAACTAGAAAAACAAGAAAATTATGATCTTTTATAATAAATTAAACTAATTAATTTTCAAGAACTAAATTAAGAAGAAATACAATAAATTTTAGAATTTTAAGTATAATAATTTAACTTAGAATTCAAAGATGAAATAGAAAACCCAAATAATTAGAAGAGTACTTTAACTCAAATTTTATAAAATTTTATAGACATTTATTTACAAACAGGCAATTAGTTCAATTAAGCTTTAGAATCGGAAAAATAAAATAAATATTAAATAATACAAGAATTAAAAACTATCAAAAACGAAGTAAGAAAACATATTTATTTATAGAATTAGAAAACTATTTTTCCTATAATTTATTTTTTAAATATAAATATAATTATATAATAAATATTAAATTTTAATTTCTTAAATTATAATTATTAAAAATAATTATTTTTATTACAAAGAACCAATAACAAGGCCTTAAAAACATTTCATTCATAAAAAAAGTAGACCAAGAATAGCAAAATTTAGCAGCTCAAAAATCTGACCTTGAAATCGAAAATCAAAAACTGACAAAAAAGCTAAAAGAACTATCTTAAAACCAAGAAAATTTTCTAGATCTAAGTTAAAAATTTCAAATAATTTCCTAGTAAAATGAAAACTACCAAACAGAAATCAAAAATTTATAATAAGAGATAAATAATTTAGAACAAAAAAATTTGCTCTTTATAGAACAAAATGAGACGAATATAGAACAAGAACTATAAATTGAACAATAATTTGAAAAATTAAGATAATAAATAAAGTAAAAATAAAACGAAATTTTAAACCAATAACAAAAAATCCAAGAAAGAGAAAACTATATAAAATAAATCGAAAATCAAAATGAAGAAAAAAACTAAGAAATTAATTAATTGTAACTAGAAATTTATGAATTAAAAGATCAAATTAATTATAAACCTTATAATCCGTTTTAGTCTTTGCTCAAATCTAAAATTGAATAAAATAAATTTAAAAGTAATAATTTATTATAAAGTGTTTTAAAAACTAGTAATTTTTAAAATAATTTTCAAAATAATAATAATAATTTACAAAAATCTTAAATGTTTTAATCAGTTCTTAAATCACAAATTAATAACCCTTTTCTTAAAAAATAAGAATAATAATAATAAAAATAAAATAATTAAATCATGAAATCTAACTTATTTTAGGGCTTTTAATAATAATAAGATGTTTTTTAATCGAATTTTGGACAAAATAATAGTTAATAAAATAATTCAAAATTATTTTTATATGAACAAAATAACGAAAATGAAGAAAATTTATTGCAGCTATAATAATCGTCATTTTAATTTTAATCAAATTATCCAGTCATGTCTTCAATTATTTAAAAAAAATAAACTCTAAATAAAAATTTATAAGAATAAAAATAAGAAAATTAGCAATAATAAATTTAAGAATTAAATTAATAAATTTAAGAACTTTAAAATCAAGTAATAAAATTAGAAACATAAATTACTGATCAATAATCTTAAAACAAAAATTTAAATAACGATAATTAAATTAAAAATTCTGTAATTTAGCAGCTTGAACAAGAAATAAAATGTTTTTAATAAAGTTAACAGTCATAAATTGAAAAAAAAGATAAAGAAATTTAAGATTTAAATTTAGAAAAAGACAAATTGTAAACATAAAATTAAAAATTAAATTCTATTTTAGAAGAAAAAATAAATTAAATTCAAGATCTAAATAGTAAAATTGAAAAAATTAATACTGATAATGAAAAAAATAAACAACATTAAGAAGAAGAAATTAACCAAATTAAATAAGAAATATAAGAAAAAAATATATAAATTTAAAATTTAACATAAGAAATAAATTAAAGTGTAACTAAATAATAACAATTAGAAAGTTAAATTGAAATTATAAAATCCAGTTTTGAAACTCAAAAAAATACAGAAAACTCTTAAAATACTGAAGAAACTCAAAATTCACTTATTGAATATTAAAATAAAATTTAGAAACTAAAACAAATAAATTTGGAAAAAGAATAATAATTACAAGAAATTACTAATTTAAATACAGAAACTTAAAATAATTTAGAACAAGAAAAAATTAATTTATCCAAAGAATTGGATTCTTTACAATCAAACTATTAAGAACAATTAAAACTAAACTAGTAAAATTAAAATTTAATATAAGAATACCAAGAAAAATTAGAAATTATTAAAAATTAAGATGATAACTAAAACGTAATTTCAAATCAAAAAGAGGAAATAAACTTGGAATTCCAAGTTTATAAATCAAAATTCGAAGAAAAAAGTAAAGAAAACCAAATTCTACTCTCAAATTACTAATCTAAACTTCAAGAATTCGAATCCTATAAGCAAGAACATTAAAACCTGCTCGAAAAATTAGAAAATTCTGAATAAGAACTTATTTAATTTAAAAAAACAACTTAAGAACTTTAAAATTAACTACAAGAAAAAGATGAAATAATCCAATAATCTCAGTAAATGATCGAAGAATACGACCAAATAAATGAAAACAGAGAACAATAAATAGAATATTTCAAAGAAAATGCCAATAAAAGTAAAATTAGAACTCATCAAACCTAAAACCAATAATTAAAAACCCAAATTAACTCCCAAACTTCACAAATATAACAATTATAATCTAAAATCCAACAGCTAGAAACCGAAAAAGCTTAATTAAATGAATAAAATGTCTATTTAAATAAATAAAACGAATAAAATAGCTAATAAAAAACACAAAATAGCTAATAATATGCTCAAAACAACTATTAAAACAAATAAATTAACGATTAAAATCAACAAAAAACTGAATAAAATAGCTAATTTTAATTCTAAACTCTCTAATAAAATAACAACTAATTAAAAAATTAACAATAATAATAACAAAACCCAGGTTCTCACCCCCTCAAAAACGAAAACCAACAAGAACAAATTCTACATCTAAACCAAAAACTAAAAGAAAAAGAAACCCTTATAGAACAACTCTATTAATTTTTAAAAGAAGAAAAAATAATCAACTAGTCTTTAAAAGACTCCAAAAACCTTATCCTTTCACAAACACAATAAGAAATCGCCCAAACCAGTGGCTCATTTTCCCTTAACAAAAAAAATTTTTCAGATGAATCTTACAGACAGTAAAAAAAAAACCATTTCCTTGACTTGGATCAGTATGAAATCAATTTGCCTTAGTTTAAAAATCTTAATTTTAATAATAATAAAAATAACAATAATAAAAATAGTTTGTAAAATTCGGAATTTAATTCCTAAAATTCGAATTTTAGCCGAAATAGAACCTCTTCGCAAAAATTCCAATAATAAATTTAATAAGTAGAAATTAATCTTGAATAACTAGATTTTCTTAACTATAAACTTTCTCCAAATTTTCTGTCCAAAATTAAACCTACTTATATAAGAGACCCGAAAGAAATTAACCACATCTTTACGATTTAGTAATAAAATTAAAAATAAATATAAATAATATTATCTAATTAAATAATTTTTATGTATTTTTATATATATATAAATTTTTTTAATAATTTTTTCATTTATAATTCATGAATAAAAAAATGTCTTTTTGTCTTTATAAATTAGCATTAATTTTGTATAAATTTATACTTTTAATAATCATATATATATATAAATGAAATTTAAAAATTAATTTAGAGGCTACAAATATATTAATGAAGAAAGAACTTATGTAAATCTAGTTATAACACCGTAGTTTTTTATTTTAATTGACTCACATCACAAAATAATGGAAGAACAAAAACTAGAAAAATTAGAAGAATTACAAATAATCGAAAATTCCACTACTTTTGCCCAGTTTGTTTTCAAAACTCAAACAATAGCCAAATACAAAATTCTAATCGAATCTTTCCGTCAAACTCTTATGATCGATTTCCTCTAGCTAATAATGTCTTATTACCATAAATGTATTAAAATAAATAAAAAAATATAAATAAATATATATATATATTTTAAAGTATTAATATTTATAAGTATAAATTTCTTAATTTAGATATTCAAACATAAAAAATCTTATAATACATTTTAATAAAAATTTAATTTTAGATAAACTTCCTATAAAAATGCACCAAAAATTAACATAAAACCAAAAGGTTATGCATAACGTTTATATATATAATAATTTATACATGTATGGTTACTTAGAAAGAAAAGAAAAAGACCTAAAATCTATTTATAAAGGTCAAAAAACTTTTGGAATACTCTCAGATATTGGAATATTAATTTTCGACAAACCTGGTGGCAGAGAATGTAAATATGTGGCTGTAACTAGTGACACTTAAATTTAGGTACTTTAAGAAAGTAAAAATAAAGATTATTAAACATTTATATCAAAAATAATAAATATTTATATATAATATAAAAGTTTATTAATACTAATATTTTTATTATTTATACTTATTTTATTTTTTTTATATAAATAAGGTGATTAAAAAAAAGGAAAATTTGGATTCTGTATTTTTAATAAATATAAAAGTTTAACCAATATTTTTTATTGTAAGAGTAAAATAGAATAAGATCTCTGGCTTTACAAATTAGGGGTATTTTAATAAAAAAGAAGAGATATAGAAGAAGGAATAAATTACAGAACAAGAAAACTTTACGAAAATAATTGAATTTTTTATATCAAATTTCCTTCAAATAATTTTTTACCTTAATTCCACCAAATTATATGATATATTTTATATATAAAACAACATATTCGAGTATAATTAAAAATATAAATTTATAAAATTAAAAATAATCATAGTATTAACTAAAAATTTACCGAAAAAGTAAAAATTAAAAACTCATAAAATTATTTATAAAAAATTCTAATAACAATAAATAAAAAAAATAAATATGGATCAAGACCTTTAAAACTTCCAAACACTTTTTAGCTAAGAACTTTTAATTCTTTAAAAACTTTAATACAAATTAAATAACCAATTAAGAGCCTAAAAAACCTTTCACCATTTCAATGAATACATAAAAAATTGCAAAAAAATTACAAAAATTGTACAAAAAATCCAACAAAAAGAAAGCCCAGAAAAAATTTTTAATTTAGATTAAGATTGTAACTTAGAATAAATATTTTAGCTATATAGTCTATCTGAAATAAAAATTGCAAAAGATTTAAATGAATTTATAACTAGAAGATTTTTGCTCGAATTTTCATCAATTTCATTTACCACCATTTCAAGACTCTCATATTTGCTTAAAATTTATAAATAAACTATATAATAACATTTTTAACTTTAATTTACATAGAATATAGAAAAAAATAAATAAAAATAAATTACAAATTACAAAATCTCATAAGCCACAATAATTGAATCAGATTCCGACTAAAATTTAAAGTAAAATTAAATTAACTAAGAAAATTAGCAAAAATAATAATTATACATAAGAAAAATCAGTTAAGACTCAAATGAAATAGCTTAAATTTAAAATAATAATGGTATTATTAAAGAAAAATAAGAAATATAAAAAGAAATTGTCCAAAAATAATAAATCTAAAATCCAAAAACTATATAAACTAAAAATTACACTCAAATTATCTAAGAAATTAATTAAAATACCATTATAAGTAATCAAAAAACCTAGTAATAGACATAAAATCAGCCATAAATATAATAAAACACCTAAATCTAAGAAAAATAATAAACTAAAAACGAAATTTCCTCAGAAATAAATGTCTAAGAAAACTAAAATTAAAGTAATTAAATAAATCAAACAGAAATAAAAATAACAGAACAACAATAAAAAGAAAAGTAAGAATAAAAAGAAAATTAAGAATAAGAATAATAACAAAAAAAACCAAAAAATAATATTAATAGTAAATAAGATAGAAAAAATTTTATTGATGATCTTTTTGGAATGTTTTCCTTTTCAAAAAATAAAAAACCAAAAACCAATTGAAATAAAATAATTTAATATATTTAAAATTTTTTTATTAAGTCATCATTATATAGTAAAATAAAAAATGTTTTTAGAAAACTTATAATAATTCATTATATTATTCAAAAGTTAAAATATTACTAATAACATTTATTTATAAATAAAACAATAAACATGAATTTTTATTATTATTATCAATAATTTAAATTCCTATTATATTTGAATATAATTTATATTTTTTAAGTTCTTTAAATTATCATAATTTGCTAATAAACAATTTATGAATCAATCCTTCTATTATAATTTAATTAGCTTTTCTATTATTTAACCTAAATGTACCGAAATAATTAATCATATAAATATAAAACTTTAATTAATTACTTAATTCCTAATATAATTTTATAAAAATTGCGAATTAAATCACATATTTTCACTTTTACAACCTCATAAATTCAAAAAATAAATAAATTTTAGCCAATTAAAAATTCTCTTTCCCAATTCTAGCTAACTAATATCCAATAAAAAAAAAAATAAAAAAAAAAAAATTACAAAAAAAAAATTACAAAAAAAAAAAAAATTAACAGACAAATTAAATAAACTAAATCATTATAATATATTATTATTATAAATGTAGGATAAAGGTAAAAAAATTGAAAAAGAGCTCCTTTTTTCAGGCGGAGCAGGCTCAATTGGTTTCATGATGGGGTATTCACAAGCTATTCTAGAAATTGTAGGAAAAGAAGAGTTAAAAAAATTCAAATTAGGAGGTACCAAAATTTTTAAAATTTAAATATTAAAAAAAATTTAAAAAAAAGTTAAAATATATCAAATTTAAATTAAAAAATAAGTTAAAAAATTTTAATTTTATAATATTCTTATTTTTTTAGGAGTCTCTGCAGGAAATGCTGCCGCCTTACTTTTACACTTAGTTTTATATGAAGAAGATGAAAATATAAACCTTAGATACTACTCAGATCTTCTTATTAATAACTTTTTTAAAAAAGAAAATTAAAAATATTTCGGACTTTTTCAGGCAGAAAATTCAATAAAAATTATAGCTGAAACAGTTTGGGAAAAAACAACTAACAAATCCGGAAAAATACCAGATATAAATGGTAAAAAGCAATGATATATTAATAAGATTCAAATAAAGTTTCATCTTATATAATGAATATTTTAGAAATTTTAGAAATATTTATCTTAACATTAAATAAAAGAGTTAAATCAAATCATAAATACAGTTTATATCGATAAAAAATAAATTTTTTAATTATAAAATAACTAAAATAACTAAAATTAACAATAAATTATAATAAAAGGTATTTTCCACACTCCAGTGACAAGAGTCTCTGGTTTTTTCAAGCTAAAAAAAGAAATCCATGACAAATTCGATAATTTAGAAGACTTAGAGTACGCCCTGCAATCGAGTGCTCAAATTCCCTTTGTAACTTCTTTTGGAATTTTCAGAAAAAAAGGAGACAAAAAATGCATCGATGGCGGAATAACCGGCTGTATTCCTTATAAAAATGAAAAATCTTAAAAAATATTTATAAATGTAATGCCCAAAATTTTCAATAAAGCTGCTTAATTCTTCAAAAAAACTCCGAATTTGTAAACTTTAAATATAACTGAAAATTCTGACGTTAAATTTCCACTTGACTATTGGTGTTGGAGTGAAGAATTTAATGAAAATATGTTCGAGAAGGGTTATATTTCTGGCTTAAAAAATTTCAAATAAATTTAAAAAATTTTTAATGTAAAACACATCAATTAATCGTAAAACTCAAAAATTTAATAAAAGCTCAATTTAAAAAAACTTTCTTTATAACAAAAAAACCTCATAAAATAAAAGGTTTATTGAGTTAATTTATTTTATATATAAGATCACTTTTAATATTATATTATATAAAACCAAATATTTTATATTATTGTATACAATATTGATATATATATGTATATTTATATATTTATATTTATTATTTATTTCCATAATATTATTATTACTAAATTTATTGTAATTTTATCAGTATAATAATAAAATTATTAATACCAAAATCCCTTTATAATATAGATATTAATAAATTGATTAATTTTAAGAAATTGATTAATATTTAAATAATGTAGATATAAAATATTTATAATAATTTATATAAAAATTAAATAAAAATGAATTAATTTAATAAATAAATAGTATAAACATATTCAAATAATCTTATAGATTATATTATATAATAGATATAATATTTAAGTATAATGATTGAATCAAAATATACATTAAAAACATAAAAATTGAATTTTTAAAACATAATTTCGCTTAGATTTTTTTATAATATTAATATTTTAATTAATATATAAAAATATAAATAGATATATAGCTAAACAAAGCATTATAAAAATTCAAAGTATTAGTATAATATAAAATATCACTAAAATTTTCAGTATTTAGAAGCAGCTTTTTCAATAAATTTTTTTAATTCTTCTTCATTATATCCAACGAATTCTTTAATAAAAATTTAAAAATAAATATTAATTTTTAAACATTAAAAATTAAATAAGTTATAAATCTAAATATAAATTAATTACTTCCATCATCTTTTCCATCAATGTATAAATTTACTTAAGGAATTCCCTAAATAAAATTAAGAAATATGAATTTATTATGTCATAAATTTATAATTTATATACTAGTATATAAAATAAATAAATATTTTTTTAATTATTTTTTTTTTTTACAGAAATTTAATGTTATTAGCAAATTTCCTAGTTTTCTTAGTGGTCAACACATAATTTGGCAACGATCCATCCGTTGGATTTTTCAATATATTCATCTTTGATTTTTTTTCCCAAAGCACTATTTAAAAATAATTCAAGATATTATAAAAAATTTTAAAATTTAGATTTTAATTAATTTTTAAGTAAAATAAAAAAAAAATTATTAATTTTATTTACACACAAGGTCCACACCAGTCAGCGTAAAAGTCTAATAAAACAGCTTTATTTTCAGATAAAACTTTTTATAATTCTTCTTTTCCTTTAACTTCAACAATTTTAGACATTTTCTACTTTAACTTATTTTTATTTTTATTTTATTTTATATTTTAATTAATTATTTACTTAAAAAAGATTTAGTTATTTTTTTGTATAAATAATTCTTCATGGCTTATCATATTATCAATTCTGACTCCCATTGTAATATCTTGATAAATTTTGATCATTATAACCTTAAATCATTATTACTATTATCATAACCTAATGATGAAAAATTCAATTATTAAATAATCTAATGATGCAAAAACGATACAAAATTTTTTGAATAAAAGTAAGGTAATATTGATGGTATAGATAATATCAATTAATTACGGATTCAATATTTATATTCAACAAAACATAATTTAAATTATTAAAACAAATCTTATTTACCACTAAGTATTCAAATTTTACTTAATAATTAGTTAATTTATTAATTCATCATTACCAATAAAACTTATATTTAAAGTTTTAAAAAAATTGTAGACTCATTTTTTGACTAAATTGAAAAATTTTATTTATCAATTGAATTATTATTAAATATATTATTAACAGAAAAATTAAACAAAACTTAATTCACTAGTAATATAAAAATTAAAGTCTAATTAACTTAACTGTAAATTTCTGATATAAATAAATCTTTATAAAAATATAAAATATAAGAATAAAAAAATGTACTATTATATAAAATAATATTACTATTTCGCAATTTTTGTATAATTTTTAAATGCACAAATAGCTCTGTAATTCAACACAAAAGCAAAAACAATTTGGTAAATAATCATAAAAAAAAATATACGACAGTAAATATGAAACCAAAAAAAATTCAAATATTAAATATAAATATTTTAAAAATAAAAATCGGTATAAAAAATTAAATTATATAAATATAAATTTCTTCATTTTTAAGTTTCTTTGAAGTTATTTTTATTAACTTAACATAAAAATTGAATAAATATAAAAATTAATTTATCATTTTGTTTTTTAAATTTAAATTAAGTTTGGCTTCTTAATTAATTTAAAAATAGTATAAAATTAAATATAGTCAAAATATTAATAAAAATGTGCAGAAAAATAAATTAGAGAAAGAAAATTATATGAAATAAAAATTAAATATACATAAATGATAATTTTTTCTTAAAATAATTAGTTTTCCTCTTTTATAATATTGAAATTTTATTTTATGGATTAACTTGATAATTTTCTCTGGTATATAAATAGAATAAATAAAAAGGAGATAATATTAATTATAATTTTATAAAATATTAAAAAAATCAAAAAATCAAAATAATAATAACACTATAAAAAATATGTTTTTATTTTATATATAATTTAAATTTAATCCTTTACAAAAAATATAAAATGGGTCATTCTAAACCACAAATTCTAATTTATTAAGACAAATTGGTTTAGAATAATTTTAATTAATTTGAAATAGAAACTTTTTATTAATAAAAATCAAATAGAAATATTTTATTGAATTTTTTTTCAAATATATTGATATTTTAATTTATTTTATTTTTAAATAATTTAAATGCATTTAAGTCCACTAAAAAATATCTTTAAAAACCCAAAAAAAACTTATAGGCTTGAATTATTTTTAATACAGAATATTGTTTATATATAAGTTTGCTATTAATTGTAGTTTTGCCATATTTCATACCTATTAAAATATATATAAATATAATAGTTAATTATAATTTTTCTTATTTCATACCTATAAAAATATATAACTAAAATACAATAAGTAAATAATTATTTAAATAAAAATATATTATTAATCTATTCAATTTTCGGATATGTTTTTATTTTAACTATACGCTATTTAAATTAAAAAGCTTGAAGCAGGTGAATTAATTGGAATATCAATTAAAAAAAAATATTATAAAAAGTAACAGAAAATTAAAAATTTTGAAACATATCATAATATTTTGAAAAATAAACAATTTATAAAAAAGTTATTTTTTTCATTTTTTTGTAATTTATCCACTCTTTCACCCTATTAATACTTAAGGCATATGGTTAATTAAAATTTAATTATCCGAAAATCGAATGGCTTAATAGCAATATTTCCCAGATTTTAAAATGTTATTATAAATGAATTTAATGGAATTGTAAAAAAAAATCTTTATTCTATAATTGTTTACTATTTTTTTATAAGATATTATCATTTTATTATATTTCTAAAACTAAAATATTTAAGCTAATATAATAGGTAAAATAATTTGTAATTAGAACTTAATTAGCTAATTTATTAATAATTTACAAATTTTTGGGGGTTAGGGTTGAAATCAGGGTAAATTTCAAATTTCCTTGGGAAAAGTTAAATTTCTTCGAAAATGTATAGATTTTGTAATTTAAAATACAATAAAAAAATTAAAATTAACTTTAACTTTAGCTAAAAATCTAAAAGTTTATCAACATAAATTATTAGATACAAATATAATTTGAATATTTAAGTTAGAAATAAAAAGTTAAATTAATTTAAATTTTATTTTTTTAAATACCTATCAACTACATTTTTTATTAGTTTAAAAAAATTATAAATTCAAAAAATTAAAATAATTTAAAATAAAAACGATATTATAAACAAAGCCGTGAAAAAAATCTGGTAAGATTTAAATTGGTGTAATTTTATAAATTTAATATTTATTCAACAACTTTTTTATTTTTGCGGTTTATTAAATTTTGAAATATTCTTATTTTTTTTTAGATTTATTTTTATATATAAACAAATTTTAATTAAAGTAGATAGGATAGTAAAAACATAAAAGATACACTATTTTTTTTTAATTTGATTCTATTTAAATAATTTGTTTAAATTTTTTATAATGATTGAAATTTTCCATTTAATTTTATTAGATATATAATAATATCAATTTTACTTAATGTCCGTAATGTCAACTAAATAATGTTATAATTTTGAAATTGAGACATATTGGTTTTTTAGATTTTTTGAACTTAGTTAATAGCTTAACCTAAATTGGAAATAAAATGATACTACATATAAAAATTTATTTTTATA
Organism: Pseudocohnilembus persalinus; assembly: GCA_001447515.1. Classification (NCBI taxonomy): domain Eukaryota; phylum Ciliophora; class Oligohymenophorea; order Philasterida; family Pseudocohnilembidae; genus Pseudocohnilembus; species Pseudocohnilembus persalinus. The sequence goes on from LDAU01000196.1 coordinate 65,189, forward strand.
ATAATTTTTAATTGAGGTTTCAATTTATATTATTTCATTTTTTTATAATTTGCACTTAAAATTCGTATTGATTGTGTAGCGTCATAATAATTTATATTAAAATTAAATTCATTTATTTAATTTAACATAATACGCAATTTTTTTATATTTCATTAAATTTTTTTATAATTAATTAAATTTTTTTATATTTAATTAAATAAACATTAATTAATTAAGTGATACAACATAAAAAACATTTTTTCTTTTGTGTTGAATTAAATCTTAATTTGTGCAATTAATAATTATACGAAAATTGCGAAATAGTAATAATTAAATAAAAAAATAATTCCAAGAAATATTTAAAAAAAATTTACTACTCATTCAAAACTACTTATAAATTTTATAAATATAAATAAAAATAACTCTAAAGTTAAAAAACTAAAAATTAAAAATTTTAAAATATAAATATTTTTATAAGTTACAAATAAAATTTACTCCAAAATATAATCAATATATAATACCATATATAATAAATCATTATCAATTTTTCAAATCAAAAAGATTAAACTAATTATTGTTATTATTAATATTATTAATATTACAATTATTATTAAATAATAATTTTTAATTTACTTAAAACCCTTAAGATTATTATTGCTGTTAAATATATCCGTTTTTTTTAGAGCTACTTTCTTATTATAAGCTAAATCTTCTCCTTTTTTAGCTGCTCTAAAATTTTTCTTACTTTTCTTGTTAATATTCTTTTTTATCTTCTTAAGAAAAAAATGAGTCCCCAAAATTATTATTAATGTTAAAAAAATTTTCAGAATTATAATTTTCTCCAATATTTTTTTCTTTTTCTTTTTCTTATGATAAATTTTCCCTACCAAAATTCATCAAATCTTCAATATTTAAACTCTAAATCCTTTTCTCTAATTCAAGGAATTAAGAATTTTGTAATTAATCTAAATGCTTATCTTATTATAATTATGTTTAGATTTTTTATTCATTCGAATTCTATTATAATTATTTTTCTTCTTCATCTTAATTTTACTATTTTATATCAAACTAATTTATCTCAATATTTTAATTAAAATTTTCTCTATTTTCCTTATCTTATAAAAACATTTTTAAAATAGGAGAAACAGAAGGAAAATTACAAGGACTGTTATATATACTTAATTATTATTGTTATTATTATTAATGTATATTTAATTACTAATTATTTTCCTAATTTTTAGTCGGTGTAATTAATAAATATCTGTCAATTTAATACTAATCCTCTTGATAATCTTATAATTACCTTTAGCTTAAAATTTATTATTAATTAAAAAATTACTGATTTTCATTTTAATTTTTGTTTTCGTCTTCAAATTCATTTTTCTTTTTTTAATTACTCTAATTTTAAAACAACCCCAAAATTTTACTTTTTTTTTGCGCCTAATTGCCAAATTATTCAAAGTTTACTTCAAAATTAGTTTCACGGCTCTAAATCTAATTTTACATTTAAGTCATAGTCATTTACTCATTTTAATTAAAATCTTTGTCAAAATTATTAGTTATTAATTAATTTTCACTTCTTTATTGTGGTTTCAAATTATCCAAAAAATTAACAAATTATTACTATTATTAATATTACTATTACAACATCAATTTTTATTACTCCTATTATTAGGCAAAAATATTTTTATTTTATAAGTTTCCGTTCGTTAAATCACCTAAGGGCATTCTATTTTAAACTCCAAATTTTTATTTTTTATTAATATTAATTTTATCTAAATTTTCGCTTTTTATCTAAGTTTCAGTTTGTTCAGTAAAAATCTGATTTTATTTTACCTATTTAAATTAATTTTTATTAAAATTACTATTATAATTTTCCGAATCAATTCCGATTTATTATTACTATAGCTATTATAAATATTATTAACTTGTAAAATTAAACTGTGTTATTTATTGTTGCTCAAATTTCTATAAAAGTAAATTTTGTTAAAATATTTAATTTTCACCTTATTCTTATTACTTCTATCGTTAATTTTATAATTTTTACATTTACAATTATTATTATGATTATTATTATTAGAATGCACTCTAACCAATCTTCTTTTATTCTTCTTACAATAAATACAAATTTTAAATGTAATTTTACTTCTTAGTTTGCATTTGACATCTATTACCTAAAACAAATAAAATTTTTCATTAAACTTAAAAAAATAATTATAAAAAAATTAATTTATGAAAAATTTTAAATTATTACATTCATTTCTAAAAGAAAAATTCAAGTTATTACACACCAAACAAATCCAGTCCCCTGCCCTAATTGAGTTGTTATTATTATTATTTTGCGTTTTTTAATTTTTTCCGTTAAATTTGTTATTATTATTTTTTAAAAAATTATTCCCCTTATTATTTTTCTAAAAAAAATTCAAATTTTATTATTAATACATTTACTGTTGTTGTTAAAATCCTAAACCATAATTTAAATTCATTTGTTATTATTATTAAACTAAATTTTCTTATTAATTCCCATTTTCATTAAAAAATCCCATAAAATTAGAAAAGTTCTAAGTCATCTTCTATTTTTTTACTTTTTTTTTTAGCTTAAAATTCAAATTTTTATATTATTTATATTTTTATTTTTTTTTCTTATTTTTATTTATTGAAAATTGAATTAAATTTTAATTAACTATTTTTAAGTGTGTTTTACAAATAATTTGAAATTTGAAATTTATTAATAAATAAGCAAATAATAAATTCTTCAAAAATTTACATTACATTAAATTACAATGCATTATTATATTCATCGATTATATTAATTAATAATAAATATATATTTAAAAATCCCTTATTTTACTTATTTTATTATATATATATTCTTTATTTTTTATAATTTTAATGTTTAACAAATAAAGTTTTTTTAAAAAAAATAATTTTAATTATTAAGCTTTAATTATTAAAATTCAAAATTTTAATAAAATTTATATAATTTTAAGATTTTCATTTATAAATTCAAATAAATCTATTGTAATTTATAATTATATAAATAAGACATTTGTCAAAATCTTTTTTTTAAAAATGCTAAATATTTATAATACTTTTTATTAATAGAAGTTAACTTAAATTCAAATTTATAAAAAATTTAAATTTTATAATATTTTTCAAGTAAAAATAATTGCATTATTTTATATAAATATTCTTCTTTATATGCTAAAAATTTATATAAAGGAAAAAATAAATTTTGTTATCATATTATGTTTATAAGAATAAAAGATATTTATATAAATTAAAACAGTATATTAATGAAAATAGTGGTATTTAGAAGTAATAACATTGTTATTTAAGTAAAATATTTTTTACAAATTTTCGCAATTATTTTATTTTTCATTCCATATAATATATAAAAAGAAAATATAAATTTAACAAATAAATAAATATTTACTAAATTTATATAAATCGCTATAATTTTTGATTAATTAACTTTTATATACTATATTTTCCATACTCATAATTATTCAATCATTATATTATTTTTAATCTTAAAATTTTATTTTATTATCCTTCTAATTCTGCATCAATTTAAGCCTATTTATAATATAAATTTAATTTTATATAAAATAATAAAATTATTAATTTTTTTATTTTTCAATAAAAAAAAAATCTTTAAATTTAATATTTTAAATTTCTATAAAAAATTACTGCATTTTCATTCTTCACTAGTAAACATGTTTTTAAATCCAGTTCCGAATTCAGATAAAAAGGCATAAAATTCCTCTTAAGTTTGCAATTTATATATTTCTTATTATTATTATCTGTAATTTCTAATGGGTCTCAATAAATTTCTATCAACTTTTTCTCTATAACTTTGAGAAACAACGGATCCTAAAGTAAATCCTCCAACAAAAACTAAACTAGTTCCGGCAATAGCTCTAAAAATCATCTCTATTTTTTTAATTTATTTATTATTAATTAATTTTACTATTAATATTATTATTTTATTAATGTGTTAATAAATTCTATTAAATTTTATTTTATTACACTTTAATTTATTTATATTACTCCTATACTTGTATGAAAAAATTATCAATTATATAAGTAATTAATTATTTTCTTTCTTTAATCATTTCTTATACAAATTTTAATAAGTAAATCTCCCATCTTTATTAAATTCATATTAGCTTTCTTAAAATATGATTAAGCATCTTATTTCTAGAAAAAAAAAATCCTATATAATATGAAAATCTCCTGTTTCAAATTTAAACAGTATTTATACAATTACTTAATACAAAAAATATATATATATATTTAATAAAAAATAAAAATATATAAATTTTAATTTTAAATTAAAAAAAATAATCAAATTTTTTAAATTACCTTTATTAAAATCAACTAACTACCAAATAATAGGTAGAAAAATACTATTAAAAAATTTTTAATAAATCGATCAAAAACAATCAACAAAATTCATCATAATTTAAAAAAATTCATTAACTTTTATAAAACAGACAAAATAAAATTTTAAAAAACAAAAATCCTAAAAACCAAAACCCAAAAAACGAAAAAATAAAACACAAAATAAAAATCCAAATAACATATAACTAATATAAAATATAACTTAAAAAAAAAAGAATGGAAGAAAAAGACGATTTCAAAGAAGAAACAGATCAAAATAAAAAAAAAGAAATAGATATTTTAGAAATGTTACACAAAAGAAAAATGAACGTTTTAAAAGATTGCTTTGCAAAAACAGGAGATAAAGGATTAGATATCGACCAATTTTGCTCAGTAAAAAATTAAAATAGCCTTTTATTAATTTTTTTTTTTTTTTTTAATACTTAATTAAATTTATAAATTTAAAAATTTTTTATTTATAAATTTATCTATATCTATATTTATATTTTACTATAACAATTAACATCTATTATATTATATTTACTGTTCTTTTGAGTGAATTTTAATTTTAATATGAATTTTAATTTAAAAAATTATATTATAATATAATATATAATATTATAGTAACTGCTCTTTTTGTATGAGTTTTAAATTTATTATGAATTTCAGTTTTAATTTATATAATTAATAGGTTATGTTAGAACATTTAGATTATGAAAAAGATGACCCTAAAAGAAAAGAGGAAATAACAATAGGATTAATAGATTTATTCAGAGAAATAGACGTAAATGGAGATGGTAAACAAAAAAATTAGAAATTATTTATATATTTTTTAAATTAATTATTACTTTTATAATATGTTAACTAATTGTAAAAAAAATAAAAATTTGTAATTTTAATAATTTAAATTATTTTATTTTATTTATAGCTTCTATGGAATGGGAAGAATTTTCCGATCATATTATCAGTCTAGGTTTACTAAGAAATGATAGATCTTTTAAAAATGTAATAAAAAATTATTATGAGAGTGAAAGCATTGTAGATAAAGAAAAACACGAAACTGGTATCGAAAAAGTCTATTGTTTTGATAAATTAAAATCTTTATTAGTTTTAGAAAAAGACTCATCCAAAGTAAAAATAATTAATTAATTATTATTGATTTTTTATTTTTTATTTTTAATATTTACTACCTTTTTTTATTAATAATATTTATTTTACAATTTTATTTAAAGTTCAAAGTATATAACTCCAATAAATGCGATTTTCTTTTCGAAGTCAATGCCCATAAATGTTCTGTTTTAGCAGCTGAATATCTTCCTAACTAAAATCTAATAGCAACATCTTCAAACGACCTTACTCTAAATTTCTGGGATGGAAATTCTTATAATTTAAAACAAATAGTAAGTGTTCCTGAAATCTAATTAACAATGAAATACGCAGAATGGAGTACAGGTATATCATAAATATTAAAAAGAAAAAAATACTTTCACAAAATTTTGGAATTTGCAATTAATAAATTATCAAATAAATTTAAATCAACATATTATTTTAATTAATTTTAAATATCATATCTAAAATTTTAAAAATTTTAAAAATTTTTTAGGTAACAGACCCTCTTACCTATATACCGGAGGATCAGACGCCATAATTCACATATATGATGCTTAAACTTTAAAAGAAAAAGGAATTATGAGCGGTTGGAATCCATTTTTTAAATCTGATTCCTAATAATATGGTCACGCAGGCCCTATAGGCGACATTCTTCCCATAGATTGTCAAAGCACTCTTGTAAAAAAAATAAAAAAATAATTAAAAATTAAAAAATAAATTAAAAATAAAACTTAATAAACTTAAAAAATTTACAAAAAAAAAATAAAAAAAATTAATTAAAAATCAAGAAATATATCAAAAATAAAACTTATTAAACTTAAATAACTTAAAAAAATATACTATAACACAAAATAAAAAAAATAAAAAAATATTATATATATTTACATCATTTAAAAAAAATAAAATAAATTAAATTAAATAAAATAAATATCAAAATTTTAATTTAAAAATAATTTATAACATATAAATAATAAGGTAACAGCTGGCTTAGACGCCAATATTTGTCTTTGGGACGTAGTAACTCATTCGCCAAAAAAAAATCTAAAAGGGCACGAAAAAGGAGTTTATTCTTTAGATTGGAGCGATTATTCGCCTATGAACCAATTTTTATTCTCAGCTGGACTCGACCACGAATGTTTTGTGTGGAATACATATGTAAATGAAAAAATTTTCTTACTAAGAGGCCATAATCACCCTTTAGTAGGAGTCAAATGTTTACCAGGCACTCCTTAAGTTGTCACTGCAGATATCAACGGAATGGTAAACAATTTCTAAATCACTTTTATTCATTTTTTATTAGATTTTTTATAAATTATATAATTATTTTTAAGGTTAAAATTTGGGATGTGCGAAACTTTTTATGCATGCAAACTATTAATATTCCAACTGATGAACTTAATTCTTTCGCTGTTACCAGTCAACCCAAAAAAAGAATTATTTTTGGAACCAGAAGGCTTACCTATTTCGAATATGATGAACCCAAAGACTAAGCTTTAACTGATGAAAAAATGTGCTTAAGAATTCTTTATAATGACGAACTACTCTGTTTCGTGACCCTTCATCCAGGTATTAATTAATATAATATTAATTCAATTAATAAAAAACTAAATATTAGAAATATACATATTTAAAAAAAAAAGTTAGGTTTTAATTTTACAAAGTATTTATTTTTTAACTTCTTAGAATATTTTAAATTTTCAAAAAAACAAAATATTAAAAACTGAAAAAACTAAAAATTTATCTACACTAAAATAAAAAACTACAAAAACAATATACTTTAAAACTTAAACCTAAATTAAAACATATTCTAAGCCTAAAATTCTATACATTAAACCTAAAATTCAAAAATCAAAACCTAAATCAATTTATAATAAAAAAGACTGTATAAAAATATGGGACGCCCGAAACGGCACCTTAATCCAGGTATTCCGAAAGCCCTCAGTTTCCGAACTAACATCCTGCGTCCTCGACAACAGAAAAAGAAAACTCTTCGTGGGCGACTCCGAAGGAAGAATTTTCACAGTAAACATAAAAAACGGCGCAAAATTAAAAGACTTCCAAAAACATTCAAAATTAGTCACTGACTTGGTCCACTGGACCAGTTTAAGCATCGAAAACGGAAAAAATAACGACGAAAAAGACGATATAAGAAGAATTGTCTCTTCGAGCAGAGAAGAAACTGTTATTATTCACGACGAAGACGCGTAAGACCCTTCAAAATCCTGTAGATACCAAATCAAATAAGTAAAAAAAAAAATAATTAATTAATTAATTCATCTAATTTATATTTATATATTATAAAATTCAGTTATTCTAATTTATTGGAAAAAAAAAATTAATGCCAAAATTATTAAGAAATTTGCTAATTCTAAATTTTAACTAATAATAGCCTTGTTCATTAAAAAATAAAGAAAAAAAAAAATTTCAATTTATAAATTAATTATAAATTAAAAAATAAAAATTTTTATAAAAAAATATATTATATATAATTATAAATTTAATAATAAATGTATAATATAGATAAAAAATTTAATGAAAAAAGACAATTTGAAATGATTAAATTTATTTTCGGTATATTTAATTTTAGCAAATAATATTGTATAAATTTAAAATAAGTTTTGGTGTTTAAATCAAAAATTTTTTTATATTTTTGTTCATTTTTTTAAAATAAATAGTGTATGAGTATTTGTTTTTCTTATTTTTTATTTTTTATTAAAATTAATTTAAATTATAATTTTTTATTATTAAAATTTATATTAACAGCATAAAGCAGATGTTAATGAACTGAGTTTAAAAGAAGGCACAGAACTTTTAGCCAGTTGCTCAGACGATGGAGGAATTATTATCACTAATTTAATTGGATACAGGTAAGAAAATTTGGGGAAACCTGGAGAAAAAGACAATGCATAACTAAAAAAAATTTTATATCTCAATCCATTTAATATTTTACTTTCGGCTGATAATTTAGGAAATGTAAAAAATTAGAAATTTTAAAATTTTAAATTCGTTTAAAAAATTTCCCTAATTTAAAATTATTTTTAAAGCTTTATTTCTTTGCTGTAAGTCCTTCTAAACTAAAAAATTAATTAATTTTAAAAATGGAATACAAAACCACTCCTCAAACCAAAACAGTTGAAGAAAAATATCCCGTAAATTTTATTTCAAAATAAAAAATTAATTATATTTATTTATTTTTTTATTTACTTTTATATCTTTTTCATAATTTGAATTTATTTTTAAATTGTTTTTTTTTATTTAAAAATTTTGATATAGGTCACCGCCATATAATTTAATAGAATAAGTAAAACTCTTCTTTTAGGAGACGAATTTGGAAACATAGAAATCTGGGATATATCTCATTTAATTTACAAACTAAATGATCTAGACGAGCAAGAAAAACAAAGGAAAAAATAAATAGAAGAATTAAGGTAAAACATAAACTATTTTAACTTTTCATTTAAATTAAATTAAGTTAATTTACAAATATTAACCTTGAATATAAAAATTTAAAAATTTTAAAAATTAACAAATAAAATAATTATTTATTTAAATTATCTAAACCTAAACCACCTACAAAAACTAATTCATTTTTAATCATCATCTAATCTCCTTATAAAAAAATAAAGATTCAACAAAAACAAAGACAACCTAACAGAAGCGCAACAACTCTACCTAACCCAAATAGAAGAAAAAAAATCTTTTTCCAATAACCTAACAACAAACGCCTAAAAAACCCAAAAAGACGACCTAGAAATCTTCTCAAAAAACGACATAAAAAAAGTACTTTCCCACTAATCTGCCCACAAAGACGGTATAACCTGGATAGAAATCGTTACTGTCCCAGAATATCCTAACTGTTTCGCCACCAGCAGCTTCGACTGTTGCTGCCATATTTGGAATGTGGAAAATAATTTCTAAAAAATCAATAAAATTGGGTAATAAATTTATATTAATTATTTAAAATTTAATAAATTCAAAATTACTAAAACTTTACTAAATTGAAAATTATCTTAAACTTCAAAAAAAATAAAGTTAAATTAAAAGTAGCTAAAAGTTAACTTAAATAAATTAAAAATCAAAAGTAACTTAAACGTTTAAAAATTAAAAATTAATTAAAATTAATTTATAAAATTCAAATCCTCAAAATTAGAAATTTAATTTATATATAAATTAAGTTTTTTCAAAATTATTTTAATTAGCTCATAATTTAACTTAATATCCGGTCTTTTAATTTATTCTTTTTTATTTTTTTATTTTTTATTTAATTTTTGTAATTAACAGATCTTTAGTGCTTGGCCACACTTTTTCAGAAAATGGTCCAGATAATAAAAAAAAATAAGGACTTATTAAATTATAGCCTTGGGAACTAAAAATAAACGAAGAACCGACCAAAAAATTAGCTCTTTAAGAAGCCAAAGAAATGATCGAAAAAGTCGAAGAATATGGAGTCGATTATTTCTTCGAAAAAGAAGAAAAGGATTAAAAGTAAACCAAATTTAAATTTCAAAATTATTTATTTTTATTCCAAAATTTTTAAAAATAATTTATTTTATATTTAATCATTAAAATTAGGTAAAAACCAGGAGAAGATGAAAACGTCTCAGAACTTAAAACTGTTAAATTTGATATTGTTATGGACAAATTAAGTCAAAAATAACAGGGAAAACTTACTAGTCAAAAAGATAAGTCAATTTAAAATGGAGCCAAAAATAATAATGAATAATAAAGATAAAGACCAAATTAAAACAAAAATAATAAATTTTCATTCGAAAGGAAAAAAGAAATTTTAGAAAAAGCCTAAAAAACTATAGATAAACTAAAAGTTTGGGAAAAATATAAAAACGCTGTGGGAAAAGATATGACTCAATAAGAAATGGTAATTTATTAATTAAAATAAATTTTTATAAAATTTTTTAATTTTTAAAATAATTTTTATATATTTTTACATTTAATGAATAAATTTTTTATTATCTTTTTCATTTTTATAAAAATATAAATTTTTATAGTTTTTTCATTTTATAAATAAAGCTTTTTTTTCCATATTTATAATAAATTTTTAATTATATTTTTAATTTTTTTCAGATTGACGCTGAAAGAGATGACGAAGACGACATGAACTAAAATTTCAAATTAGAATTCGAAAAAGATTTATATCAAGATAATGACGAAGATGAAGAAAATGACTATCATATTTTAAGTGACTTGGTCGATTTCAAAAATTAGCAACACGCTGGAATTTATGCCTCTGTAAATTATTTTAAATATAAAATTGTAAAAAAAATAATTAAAATATTATTAAAAATTTAATAGAAAAGTACTTTCAAGTCCAAAAGCGTTTCAAGATAAAAAGGCCCAAAACTAAGATGAAAAAATAAAAATATAACATTCCAATTTTTTAATTAAAAAATTATAAATATAATACTACAATTTATATAAAAAAAATGTATATTAATTTAATTAATTATTATTTATCTACCAACCTATTATTATAAAATAAAATTTAAAAACTCAAATTTAAAAATAAATTATTAAAAAATTAAATATAAAAAATATAATTTAAAAATTTTTCACCTTTCAATTTACCTCTAAAAAAATACATAAACGAATATTAACTTTAATAGTAAACCAAACCTAAATTTGCTTAATTTTTCTAACCAAGAAGCAAAACCAAAATACTATCAATATATAAAATCCGACCCAAAAACTTCAAAATAAACAATAAACAATAAAAAATAATAAAATAAAAAAGCAAAAAAAATCGATCAACAAACAAAAAAAACACACACAAATTTAAATAAAATAAAAAAATAAATGGAACAATAACAATAACTTTAACAATAATTTTTCAACCAAAAACCGAACAACCAGAAACTAGTCCAGCAACTCCTCGAAAAAAAATACGCCCAAATCCAGCAAAAAATAAAAAATTTCCACCAAACTTACATTTTGATCCACCAAAGCAAATACGACCTAGAACTAAAAAAACAACAAGAACTCGAAAAAAAAAACGAAGAAGACAAATAAATAGAAAATCAGCTTATAATTCAAATTAAAGCCTGTGAAGAGCTTATTGAAAAAGAAAGTCAAGAACTAGAAAAGTTCAAAAAAAATCCTGAATCTGTCAAAAATTAAGAAATTGAAGAAATTTAACTATAAATTGCCCAATTGCAAAAAGAAATCTCAGTTTAGCCGCAGGAAAATTAATTAATTGCTTAATTGTAACGAGATTTTGATAAGGAATTGTAAAATCTAGATTAAATGGAAAAAGAATATAAATTAATTAATTAGCAAAAAAAAAATATAGAAGAATAATAATCTAAATTAAATAATGAAATATAAAAAATCCATAATGAGTAATTTTAAATTATATGTATTAATTTAAACCATTTTTAATTTTATAATTTAAAAAACTATTCTATTTCTTAAAAGCTATATTTATTTTATTTTTTATTCTAATTTTTAATTATTACTATAAACAAAGAATACAAAAAACAGAAGACCAAATCAGTTTTCTGAATTTAGTTATACAAAGAAGAGATGAAATCAAAAAATAATAACATGAAATCAACAATGATATTTAAAATGAATTAGAAAATTTGTAAATTAAATAAAATAAATCTTATTTATCTTTGCAAGATTAAATGAACGCACTTTAAAATTAATTTGTCGATTTTAATGCCCTAAAAAAAAATAATGTAGTAAATGAAAATCCAGAAATTTTAAAAAATATACAAAATATAAGCTAACTAATACTTAAATAAGGATTAATTAAATGATTAAATTATTTTTCTAAATCCTTATATTAATTTTAAACCTTACATTTTTTATTTATTTATAAATTAATAAATGTCTAAATAAAATAATATATTATTAATTAATTAATTTCTAAAATTTTATACAATTAAAATTTAACTTGAAAATAAAAAAATTTTGTTGGAATGTTTAAAAAGTCATTTAAGAAAAAATTCATATAATTATCACCTTATGAAATAAAAACTTCTTTTATATTTATAAAAGTATCATTAAAATATTTTTTAACTTTTGATAAAAACTATTAAATGGTTATCAATTTAAATCTACTCCAAAACTAACTAACTCATTAGAATTAAAAAAAATATTTAATAATAATAATCTTTATTAATTCTAAAAAATAAGACGTAAATTTTATAATCTCTTAATTTCATATACTGTGAATTTCGTCTTAAACAATCTTTATATTGTCAACATAATCAAACATTGAATATAAAATCATTTAATAGTTTTTTTAATAATTAAAAAAAAAAATAAAAAATAAAAAAAAAAACATAATGATGAAAAACCTTTTAATTTTTTTGCAAATTTTTGCACTCATTTTTGGATACTAACTAACTAGAAATAACAAAATCCTAGATATAAATTCAGTTTCTAACGTCGCAAACACTTATGACCCAAATACTGGGGAAATGTTAGCTGCTTTTACCTAAGCAGCTTATTGTTTGCCTCATAAAATCACCAAATGGAAATGTGGAAATCCCTGTAAAATATTTAATTATTTATAAATATTTATTATATATATAATTACAAAATATATTTGTAACAACATTTTAATTTTTTAATTTTTTCTCTATATTTTTTATAAGGTAGCAAATACAATGGAATGCAGGAAATCACAGTCATCGAATCAGCAGTAAATCCAAAACTATTTATTTTTTCTATTCTTTAAAAATAAATAAACTATCAATTAAACTTCAACGAAAATCACAAAAATTTTCTAACAAATTAAAATTAATAAAAAATAAAAATTAATAAAAACCAATTTCTTTCCCACAAACAAAACTTTTTTTTTTTAAACACTTTTTTTATAAAATATTTTTGTTATAAATTTTTTTTAATAAACACTTTTTTTTATAATTTTTTTTAATAAAACTTTTTTTTAAATTTTTTTAAAGAACAAAGTAAACAAAGGATTCACAGGCTATTACGAGCCCTTAGACGCAATTATAATTTCCTGGAAAGGAACAATTAAAATTAGACAATGGTTAGAAGATTTCGACTATTTTAAGACTGCTTACCCTTATTGTGACGGCTGTGAAGTGCATAAGGGATTCTGGTAAGGCTGGGAAGGTCTTTAAAGTTATTTTTGGCTCGCCTTTAATAAATTAAGAGAAGCTCATCCTGAAAGTAAAATATATCTTACTGGACACTCTTTGGGAGCCGCACTGTCCGTTTTTAATGCTATGGATTTGATAGAAAATGGTATAAATTTTTAAAGTTTTATGAATTTAAATGTTTTTTTGTGTTAAATTTTTTGTTTTTTTTATAGGTATTACTGATTTTGTCTGGTATAACTTCGGCTAACCCAGAATAGGAAATAAAGCAACTGCTGATTACATTTAAAAAAATCTAACAAATAAATTGATGAGAGGTAACACTAATTTCCTTTAATTTTCCATTTCTTTTTATATCTTTAAACTATATTCAAATTATATTTATGATTTTTTACTTCTATTTTTATATATAAATTATCTACATAAAATTAAAAAGTCACCCACCACAAAGACCCTGTGCCTCATGTCCCTCCTGAAGATTTTGGATTTTATCATTCAACTCAAGAAATTTTTTACGTACACAGTTCAGATCCAAATAAAGAACATATTATTTGTTCTGATTCAAATGGAGAAGACCCAAATTGTAGTGATAAATACAAGGCAGATATTGATGTAAAATATTTAAATAATATATAATTAAAATTAAAAAAATTAATTAAAAATTTAAAAAAAATCAATTTAAATTAAAATATTAGGTAAATGACCACGTCTTTTATGAAGGATGGGATTACGTTTATAATATTGGCTTATGTATAATTTGAAAAATAAATAAATCAAATAACAAATTAAAAATCTTTTAACATTAATAATAAAATAAAAATAATTAAATTTATATTTTAACTATAATAACTATTAAAATTTAAATTTAAATAATAATTAAAAATTATAAAATTATAAATAATAAATAAAATAAAAAACCTGCTCAATTTAAAATCTAACTTTTTAACAATTAACTAATTTACTTTTATTACTTTTATTTATCTTTATACTTAATAAATTATATTATTTCTCCCTTTTATTCACAATTCCCATTACTTTAACTTAAATTTTACCTTTTTTCATTAAATTTTTATTCTATATATTTTTAATTTTATTCTTACCCTTAATATTTCTATTTTTAATTTTAATTTTATTCTTATTATTTTTTCAATTTAAGTAAATTTTTCTACAATTTGCTACTTCTCTCCAAATTCTTTTATAAATAATCACTTTAAACTGCGCCAATTTCCTTATTTAAATAACCAATATTATTTACACTCTAATTTTTTTTAGCTTTTTATTTCAAATTCTAATAACATGACAAATTCTTGCCGAATTTTTAATTTATTTTTTTAAAATAATATTATTATTAGTTTTAAATTTCAAATTCCCGAATCTACCCATTTTATTTCCTAATTTAATCTAATTAATCCTAAATTTAATCATCATTTTGCACTAAAAAGTTACTAAAATTGCTCTAATTTTACTTCTAATTAGAAAATAAAAATGATTAAATTTCTTCTTTCTACTTGTTATTTTTATTTTAAATAAGTTACTTTTTTCTTAATTATTCTTGTATTATTTCTTAAATTCCTTGCAAATTTTTACTATTATTATTAATATTTATATTATATTACTTTATATCAACACTTTTACATTATTATTAAATTTCCAATTTTGACCTAAACCCCTTATTTTTTTACTTATTTAAATTGTTATCTGATTTATTTAAAACTTAATTTAAATCTAAATTAACTATTTCATTATCAAAGTTTTTATTGTTATTATTAATATTTTTATCACTATCAGATTTATTTATATCATTTTTTTTATAATTATTATTATTTTCTGATTTATTTAAATCATTTTTTTTATCATTCTTATCAAATTCATTTTAATCATTTTTTTTATTATTATCATTTTTTTAATTTTAATTCCCGCTAGCTTCCAACCTCTTATAAGTTAAATTTTACCCAATTTTTAATGGACTAACAAAACAATAATATAAATTTCTACCTCTTTATTTTTAGCTATAACTAACTAACTTAGTTTTTTCACTTAAACTTTTATTTCTACAAATCTTGCCCCCTAACTAAGAAAAACTTCTAATTTTTCCGTCCTAATTTTAATTTTGTACATTATCAAGATCCATATCTATATTTCTTTTCACTCTATTTTCAAATTTTAATTTTAATTTAATATTTAAAATTTTTAATTAAATATTTTAATTTCTAATTTAAAATTAAAATAAATTACAGTGGAGTCAAAAATCTTTTTTCCTTATTTAAATTTTTTAACTGTGGTAATTTAAACAAACCAGTTTCACTCTTTTATTAAATTCTATCACTATAAAAAACCTAAATTTTCTTATTAGGACTAAATTATTTCCCGCTTTAAAATAAACTCTAGTCCGAAATATTATCATTCAAATCATTATTTTAGTAATTCCCTTTAAAATTTTTATTTTCTTTATTAAACTAATCCTCAGTTTTTTCTAGTTCATCATTCCTTTTAAAAAGATTTTTAATATTATAAATATAATATTTTAAAATATAATATTTTAAAATAATAATAAAAATAATTATACTCTATTTTATAAAATGGACTCACACATCTAGAATTTTCTTTTTGCGAACCAAATCCAAAAGCCTATTTTTTCAAAAAATGCATCAAAGAAAATTACTCTTAATTTTATTTTTGTTTTTTTCCATTTTCTTTTTCTTTTTCTTCACTCCCAAAACTAAAATTAAACTCTTTTTCTTAATTTTGACTATTTATATTCTATTTACCTTGGGGTTGGGATTGGGGTTGAGATCTTGTTACAAAATTAAAGGAACAAAAACTCAAATTTTCCATATTTTAATCTATTTTATCACTATTTTCTTTTTTTTTTTCGCTCAAGTATTTATCTTCATTCTTTTTATTATTTTAAATTTTCTCTTTTTTTTTACTAATTTCAATTTTTTTATTTTAATTTGTTTTTCCATTTTTACTATCTTTTGAGCACACACTTGCTTCTTCTACACTCGGTAAATATAGCTGATTTTAAGATTTTTAGCTTCCTAAATAGCTAAATGACCTTTCTCCGCTCTATTTTTACCCACTTAAATTGTTCTAACTATTAAAATTATTTTAATTAAATAAACCACTCTAATTTTTTTCATAAGATAGTAAAAATTTTTTTTTGTCAAAAAAGTTATCGCTATATTCATCTACCATTTAACTATAAACTTTGCTTTGTTGCATTAAATTTTAAAACTTACTTAATTTCGTATTCATTTTCTTATTTTCATTTTTGTTGCTCAAATTTTAATGAAAAATTAAAGATTATTTCGCCCATTTCAAATCATTTTTTAACTTCTAATTTAAACTTACATTATCTTCAACCAAATTATATTTTACTTAGTCAAAAAAATCGCTATTTCCTTCAATTATTCCTTTTGTCAATTTATTTAAATCTTTTTAGCCTTATAAATTCTTTTACCCAATTCCCATAGAACTTAATCTAAATTAAAAATTTTTTAAATAATATATACTTTTAAGATTAAATTCATATTAAACTAAAAAGAATTCTTTTTTAATTAAATTTACTTTTTATTCTTTATTTTGCTTAAAAAACTATCCCAAACCCTGTAATTTTATATCTCTTTCTACTTATTCTACTAAATTTCTTAAAATTTCTATACTTATTCTGAATTTATTTCATTTTTCATTTTCTTTTACTAGTTCCCTTCTTCTAATTTCCCTTAACTTTTATTACTATTTTTATTATTATCCTCATTACTTTTATTTTTATTTTGAACTAAATCTTTTTAAAATTAAAATGATTTTTAACCTTATTATTTTTCCTGTTATATTTCAAATTTTTATTCATCACTTAGCTTTTACTCGTTTACCTTTTTTTCTTACAATTTTTCTTACTCCTTGACTTTTTTAAAATCAATAAAACGTCCACCTTTTATCTATTTCTCTTATTATTATTAATCTAAATTTTATTCTTATTTTTTATTCTAAAATTCCTTCTCTTAAATCTGTCCCAATTAATCTTCAAAACTATTACTATTTTTCACCCCTTCTTTTCTACTCCTCTAAATAACCTAATTAACCTAACTCTAAAACTATTTCTGCTGCTTCAAACTACTAAAAATCAACACCTAATTCTCCAAAAACTTCTCAGTAAAATTCACTTCTCTATTCAAATTGGTCTAATAATTCAAACTTAAACTCTTCTAATTAAAATTTTAATTTTAATTCTAATTTTAATTTAAAACTTCCCCTATTTTCTAATTTTATCCCTAATTTTCCCCCTTAAAAACCCTCTTCATACTCTAAATTTCCCCCATTTAATACAAATTTTTAGCAGAATATTACTAAGCCAAAATATTATTCTTCAAACAATTAACTTCAATCTAATTAATTCTCTATAATTTCTCTTAAAAAGCTTTAACTTCCCGTAAATGAAAATTACTCTCTTCTAACAATTTAAACTGCTCTTCTTGCTTCTCTTTTTTCTGTTTCACTAACGATTTTTCCCGGTCGAATAACATGTACTGCCCGTTTTCTCGGTAAATTTACTCGTATTCCTGAAAATAATTCGCTATTTATTTCCTTAAATTTCCTAATTTTTTCCGAAAATACTTTACTTTTTCCGCTTAATTCAAAAAAAATCGACAAAAATTATACACACTTATCTTCAAAACTTAAGTATTGTGACTGCTCGATTTTGCCTCGTAAATTCTCTCTTCTTACCCGAAAATCTCCTAAAATTTTAACTCAAATTCTCTTTCTCCCAAAAAAAAATTTCCCTCATTTTTTTATTCTATTTCATTTCTTAATTATTTTTAAAGCTATTTCTATTTTTATTTCAACTATTTTTCCAACTCTTATATTTTTTCCTCGCAATTTTAATTTTAATTTTAATTTTAAATCTTATTTTAATTTATATTTTAATTCTTATTTTGATTTTAAATCTCATTTTATTTCTCTTAAATGTCTAAAATCTCCTCTTTTAATATTTTTTTATCTAATTCTTCCTAAATAATATTTTAAATTTTCAAAATCGTAAAATTCTTCTCTTTTTTTATCATTTTCTAATTATTAAGCTTTTCCAATTTATAAAGCTAGTTGACTTTCTTCTTGTTCTTATTTTTCTAATTATTTTATGTTTCCTAAAATTTATTTTTATTATCATTTTAAACCTTTTTTTATAATTATTCTTCGTTATTATTAGTTATTTGTTCTATTGTTTTTTTTTCTTTATATTCCTATTCCATAGCAAAAAATTTATTTAAAATCTCAAAATCTCCAAATATAAAGTTTCTACCTACATTAAAAAAATTTACAACTTTATTTAATTTTTTCCCCTCTTCATTTTCAATTTCTATATTCCCGGAAAACTATAAAATTTAATTAATTTTTAATAATTATTTTAAACTATAATAAAAATATAATTATAATATTTATATTAAAAAATACATAAATATAAAAAAAACATTTTAAATAAAATAACAAATAAAACTCAAAAAGCATTAATTATTACACTTAAAATAAAATATTCACATTTAATTATAAATTTGTTATTTAAATTGAATAATTTTGAAATTTTCAAAATAAAAAGTATTTATAAAAAATATAAAAAAAAACTTATTAAATTTTATTTTCTTTATTTAACCTTAACTTCGCCCTCAATTACAAAATAAACATATCCACTTTTTTCTCCCTTGTTAAAAACTTTTTAATTCAGTTTAAAAAATTCCTTTTCCGAACACTTCAAAACCTTTTCAATTTCTTAATAACTCAAAAGCTAAAAATCAGGAAACTAAAAATAAGTCTTAACTAGTTAGTGCCACTGCCTCTATTTCAAAAATAACTGCAAAAAATAACTCTTAGAAAACCGTCCCAAAACACACTTTTTTTAACAATCTTGAACCACTTCCACCCTTTAAACCTAAATTTTACCCTTATTTCTGTTATATTCATTATAATTTTAATTAATCTAATTAATATTATAGCCATTTTATTCCTAATTTTAACCTAAAAAATTATTAGCTATCTAATCCAAATTAAAACCAACTACATTCTTTTAAAATTCGTTATTGTAAATTCTCAACTGCTAAAAACCACTATCGTCCAAAAATTCCCCCTATTTCTTTTTCCTTTCTTTCATTTAATAAAAACTGTCTGAACTAAAATATTACATATAAACTTCCCCTTCAACCACAAAATAGTAAAATTCTTCGTTTTCATTATCTTTCAAAAATAATCAAATTTAAAACAATAAACTTAAATTTAAATAAACTACTAAATCCATATAATTTAAAATTTAAAATTTAAAATTTAATTCTAAAACAAATTAAAATTAAAATTAAAAAAAAACAAAAACAAAAATATCTCTAGTTTTAAAACCAATCTAACTAAAATTTAGCAAATAAATAAAAAAACAAATAAATAAATAAACAAATAAACAAAAAAAAGCCTTTTAACTAATTTTTTACCCGTAAAATTTTTAAACCCCTCCTCTGTTATATCGAAAATTTCCAAACTGTCTCCAATTAACTTCTCCAAATTAGTTTTATTAACCATCCCAAAAACATAAGAAATCCCCTAAAAAAACCTCAAAATTTTCTCACTCACTTCCAGTTCACACTCAAAAAAATCATACCCCAAATCAAATTTCTTATTTTATATATTATTATTATAATTATTATTTTAATTAATTTAATTATTATGATTATTTTTATTATTGTTATTCTTTTTTTCAATTTATTAATTTAATTTTGCCTATTTCAAGTACTCTCTTTTTCTCATCAACTCCTAAATTTCTCTGATAATTTCCTCTTACCCATAAGAAATTTCTTATCTAATTAATTTTCTTTTATCTATCTGCAAAATAAAACTTTTTTTCCCAAGCTAATTTTTATACTAAATTCCGTCTTTATAAAAAAAAAAATCCCCTTATTATAATTGAAGTAAGTGTTTTATATGTTATTAATCATTTTTTTCTTCTTAAATTTATATTTATATTTATTTTTAATTTTATTCGTTTGCTTTATTTTTTTAATTTTAATTTTAATCGACGATATTATTATCTAAATCTTCTTCAATTTTATTTTAAATGTTTAGATTTTTTTTATTTTTCTTTTTTTTTAAAACTTAGGTTTTTTCGTTTTAGTCCATTTTTTCTGATTTTTTATCTTTTATTAACAATTAAAATTCGTTCAATTATCCCTCCAAAATCAAAAAAATAATCTAATTTTAAAACTCATTTTCCTCATTATTTTTATAATCCTAATTTTCAACCTCATTCTCAATCTTTCCTTAAAATTCTTCCTATTTTTCTAACAAAAATAAAATAATCTTAAAAATTAAAACTAAATATTTTTTTACAATATTATGATTTTAATTTTCTGCAAAATTTTTTTTCAAATTTAAAAAATTAAAACCCAAAAAGTAAAATAAAATAAACTAAACTAAAATAAATTAATTTTTTACAATCATCAAATAAATTTTCTTCATTATCTTTAACCAGTAACTAAATCCTTCTTTATAACTTTCTATAAATGGGAAAATCCACATATTTTTTATAAAAATCCCTAATTTAATTATAATATTATTCCAAATTGGCCTGCTATAATTATGATCTTTTTTCATATTCAATTTCTAATATTTTCCTCAAATTCTATAAAAAAAAATCTTCTTAAAGTTTAAATTTATTAAAAATATTTATAAATTCCAAATATTAAAGAAATTTAATCTATCAATTAAAATATTCATTATAATTACCACAAAAATTTTTTATATCTCATCATTTTATTTATTGTTAATTTCTTCCCTATTTTCCATAAAAAAAAAAAAAAATTATGCACTATTTTTTTGTAATAAATTTTTATAAATAATTAATTATTAAAAAAAAAAAATTAAATTTATTTCTTCTAATCGATACAAAACCTCTCATAAAAAATTATTCTAAACTCAGTTTATAATAAAATTTGTAATTATTATAAAAAATAAAGGAAACTTCAAATAAATAAATTTTCTAAAACTTATTTTATTATAAAAAAAATTCAAAATCTCGAATTTTTTTTTACATTCTAATATCATAAAATAAAAATTTATTTATATACATTTAATTTTAAATAAAAATATAAATATAAAAAACTTAAAAATAAACTAAATTTTCAAGCCAAACTCTATTTCAAAACCCCTACCATATCCTAAACTCTTTTCTAATTCGGGGTAATAGGCCTACTAACCTTAACTCTAATTTTTCTTAAATTTTTAAAATCAAAGCAATTTTACACCAAATTTAAATCCAAGTCCCATTTCTATTTCTAATTCTAAATTATCTAATTTTAATTTTAAAATATTTAATTTTATTCCATATTCTTTCTTATACACTACAAATTCGAATTTAATTTCTATTCCAAATTCTAACAAAAATTCTTCCCTCCACTTTCTTCCTGCAAATCAAACAACCCTTATTATTAAAACTATAACTAAAAACTCTCACCATTTTTTTATTAAAATTAAATTTTTTTTTCCACTTTTTCTTCCTTCTAAAAATTAAAATTAGGAACCAAATTAACTACCAAATCTTGCCTCTCTTTTTCCAAATAATAAGCGAAATCTGAGTTAATTTAAACTCTGTTCTTCACCTCAAAAAGCTGCCAAAAATCCAGCTTCTACAATTTTTTTTACTCATTTTCCTTCTACTTCTATTAATTATACTAATAAACCAAATTATTTACCAGCGGTTAATCCATTTATTTTTTTTATTATTATTTAAATTATTATTATTATTTATGCTAATATTTCTGCTAATTTTAACTTTATTATTTACCCTAAAAATTATAAAACCCCAATTTCTTCTTAAAATCCTCGTTAATACCCTAAAATTTCCCTTCTCTTTTCAATTCCTCAAAAAAATCTTACTGACTCTAACTCAAACCACTTTCCCCTAGTAAAAATTTTAACGCATTTTCTTAATTTTCACTCTAATTTTCTTCATTTTAAACTTAATTTGACACCTAAATTGAATCCGTTTAATTTTACTAATTTTTCACTTATTTTTTACTTGGACTCAAAGTCCCAAATTCCTAATTTTCTAATAATTTTTATAAACTATCATTTTTATTTAGTTATAAAATTTATTATTAACTAATTTTGCCACTCTAACTTATAATCACATTTTTCTAATTCTATTATTAATTTAATTTCTAATTTTTATCTTGTAATTCTATCTAAAAAACTCTTTTTTTCCCAATTTATTAACTTTAACTACTTTTTTTCTATTCAGGATTTTAAGTTTCATGTTACATTTTTTTTCTCTACTATTCTTAATTTCTCAAAAATTCCTAATATTTTCTCTTTATTTAATTCTTATACTGACTTGAAAATTTAATATTTTTGCTTTTATCTTCCAAATAAATTTTATTTTTAATTTACAAATCACCAGAAAAATTTAAATCTTTACCACTATTTTTCCCACATTAATTATTTTTTTCTATCAACTAACTAAATTCTCCCTATTTTTTAACTCCTAAATTCTCAGTTTTAGAAACTTATTTTAATAAATCTGAATATTCTTTATTTTCCTATTAAATTTACCCCATTTTCTAGTTTACCAAATTAAAATAACTCTAATTCTACAAATTATAACTATATTAACCTAATTATATATTTTATTAATCTTTATTATTTCTGCTTTTCCTAAAAGTTCTTTTATTAATACTATTAAAATTTTAACATGTAGAAGACCTTATCTTACTAATATTTTTTTAACTTAAAATTCCATTCTAAGTTAATTCTTATCCAAATTCAGAATTTTCATTTAAATTTAAATTCAAATTCTTTGAAATTTTTCCTTCTTAATTCAATTTCCCACTTTTATTATTTTATTATATATCCTTACCTTTTATAAACTAATTTCTTTTATTATTTTAACTTGAATTTTTACAAGAATATACCCTATTTTATCTTAAAATTTAATTCTAAATTAAACCTTCCTAACTTTATTTTTCTTCATTTTCATTTTTAATTTAAAAATACTTTTAAACATTATCTTTTTAAATTTCGCTTTAAATTTTTTTTTAGTTTTTTATATCATCTTAAAAATCTGTTTAAATATACTAGTTTTTTTCTTTTAATTTTGGATTTGAAACAAACAAAGAAACATCATAAATTTAATTCGGGTCTACTTTTTTTTCTGTATGTTGTGAATTTTTACTCCTATTTTTACTTCTACTTACAATGGAATGTTCAAATAAATTCAAAACTTTATTTTTCTATGTATTTGAATTCTAAACTCCTTAATCTATTAATAAATTAATATAAAATATTATAAATCAAATAAATATTAATATTAAAAATCATCAAAAATTTTACAAAAGTTTTCCTTGTTTAAATCATTATCAATTCTCATATTTTTCTATGATTTCAATTTTTCCTACCCTCTCTTCAAAATTTCCTACAACTATTAATTTTTATTAATCTTATAAAAACTCTAATTTAATTTATATTTTTAAACTCCCTTTCTCTCTAATTCCTTCATACTAACAACTCTGTTATTTTTGCAACTTTTCAACCCAAAAATACTATCACTTCCCTAAAAATTAACAAAAAAATTCTACTTTTAACTATTATTTTTATTCAAATTCTAACACTAATTTTCATAATTTTCATAATTATGTAACAAATTTAAACTTTATCCCTAATTTTCAAATTCACTTTTATCCCCGACCAAAATCTAAGATCCAGATTCTTTTACATTTTATTTCTAATTTAATAATAATATCTCACTTTTATTAAAACCAATTTAATTTCTCTTTTAATTTAAACTCAAATTAACTTTATAATTCTAATTCTAATTCTAATTTTAATTTTAATTATTATTATTCAAATTATAATTTTAATTATTATTATTTAAATAAAATGTCCTGTTTAAACTAGCATTTTAAAGAGGAGAATAACTCAAACTATCATTCAATTCCCTATTATTTATTCCGCTACCTAATTATTAGCTAACTTATTTTTTTTATTAAAAATTACTTTATGATAAGTATTTCTTAGTTTTTCCACTTTAACCTCGAAATTTTAACAACGATTTTTTGCCCAATTTCTCATTAAAAGAAACAGAAGGACTCAAATTTATTACTTCTTCTTCGCTCGACAAAGAACTCAATTTCTAAACCTTTATCTAAATTTAACTATTATTATTAATATTATTATTGTTATTATTATTATTTATTTCAAAACTTTTATCATTATTTTCAATTTTATCTTAATTTTCTTCACCTTCTAAACTTTTTCTTAATTACTACTAACTATCATATTATTTTTAACTCTAATAACTTTTATTCTACAACTCTAAAATTGAATTTTCCTTATGCTATTCCACAATCTGCCTATAAATTTAACTTTAGCTCAAATTTTACCCGTATTACTCATTTTTTTCCAAATTTAAACTCGATTTTAAATTTATACTTTCAATCGAATTTTTATTTTTATTTTCATTTTCTTTATTAACATCCATTTTATAGTTTTTTTCACTTTCACTCAAATTTTCGTAACTCCCAAAATTCGCACTTGATCTCATAATCTACTAAAACTATTTTCTTTTAGGAGAACTAGAATAACTCATTAAAACTCCATCCAATTTATTTTTAATTCTATTTTAATTCTAAATCAAAATTTATTATATTTCCTTATCATTTAGCATCTTCTAATTTTCATTTTAAAACTTTTCCCTTAAAATTTTTTCTTCTTCAATTAATTATTATTTCATCTAATTTTTCTTATCCTGTTCGCTATTTCCATCATCTTTTTTATTAATAAATTTCCCATTTTTTTAATTTTAATTTTTCCCTTTAAAATTCACTGTTAAACTACGCTTTTTCTTCTCAATTTCTCGCAGACTCTATAAAGTATTAAAACTTTATTATAACACATAATTATCTAATTTGTTATTTTCTATGCTCTTTGTCTCAAATTCTTTATTAGAAACCAAATTAAATTTCCCATTTAATAAAATTTCGTCAAATTTTCCATTTTTTCTAAACCTTTCATAATTTACCTACTCAAATTACTTGTAATTATAACTCTCAATTCCCACACTATTTCCCAAAAATTAAATATTTTTTATTTATTTATTTTCCAAATTCTTCAGTCTAAAAAAAAAAATAATTGTATTAATTTTTAATATTAAAAACTAATTTAATTTTATAAAATAATTTAAATCAATTAAATTTTTTTTTTTTACTTTTTTCTCTAATTTCTCAAAAAAAATTCTTCCTCTTTTAACCTCAATTTTTCTTCGTCCTTTTCGATATGTCCCTCTTTTTATTGTTTTTCTTTAATAAACTCTTATTATTAATTGACTTTTTAAAATAATTTGCTAAATTTAGGATCATTTCCCAAAAAAGGCTATTTTTTTTAAATTTTGTTTTATTGTTTCTCCTAATTTGATAAATCTTAAACTGATTTTTACACTTAATTAAAATTTTAACCTTAATTTTAGCCCTAACCTTTTTCAATCTAGCTAATTTTTTCTAAAAAATCAAGATCTTTACTCTCTCTTAATTAACTCCCAGCTTTTTTATTTTAATGTTAATAAGTCTTTATAAATTTCTATTTTATCTATTCAAAAACCTTCATTTTCGTCTCATAATTCTTAATAATTCCTCTAAAATTTTTAATAAATTAAAAAATAAACTTAAAAAATTAAATAAAATTAAAATATATTTTAATTTCGCTAATAAATAAATTACTATAAACTTGTTTCCTAACAAAAAAACTGTTTAAAAACCTCTTTTTCAATTTTTAAAACTTAATTTTTCTCACTGTTACAAATTACTCTGTCTCTCCTTTTCAAAACCTTTTATTAAGGTTCTTATATTTCTGCTTTCTAAATTTCTTTTTCCAAAAATATCTCTTCCTTTGTAAATTTACTCCTTATTTCCATTATTTATTTCTAACAATTTTCAAATAAATATTCTTATTTCTTATTCAAATCATTTAAAACTTTTATTTATTCCATTTTCTTTAACAAATCTTAAATTAAGTTTCTTTTATTTAATAACAATTATTTATATTTCTCTTTCTAACTTTATTTCTCACTATTTATATCCTTTTCCTATTTTTCAGTATCATTTTCATTTTCAATTTCAATTTCATCTTCTTTTTCTTTTCCCATTTTTTCATAATTTTCTTAGTTTTCTTTACTTTCTGCATTTACTCTAATTTTATTTTTATTTTATAATTCTTAACTAACTAAATTTTTTAAAAAGCTTTCAAATTTCTAGTCCTAAATTATCTGCTCAACTATTTCAAGCTCTCCAAAAATTTAAAAAGGCCCCATTTTCATAATCTAAAAATTGTAACTATAAAATTAAAATTAAAAATAACAAATATTTTATTTTACTCCAAAATTCTCAAATTACTCATTTTTGCCTTTTTAAAAATCTTAGCCCAATTACCTGATTTTATTACTATTTATTTTATTTTTCCTGTCAATTTCATTTTTAAACAACTTTTCTTACTCAATCTAACTTTCCATCTAATTTTTTTCAAAAATAAAGAATTAATTAAAAAAAATAAATATAAACATATAATAATACAATTTTTTACCAAAAATTCTCCCTCTAAAACCAAAAAAACACAATTTGCGTAATCTCCAATATTAAACACCAATTATTTATAATTAAACTAAATTTTTTCGCTTTTATTATTAACAAAATCCTTCAAAATCTCGACATTTTAAAACCCTTAAAAAACTGCCTTTTCCATCAACTGTTAAAAATAATTTTTCTCTTTTTATTTTTATTTCTCGCAAATTTCTTCCATTTTCTAAAAATCAATCCTAATAACAAAACTATCTTCCTAACTAATAATCTAATTTTTATTCCATAAAAAATCTTTCATTTCCAAACTTTCATTCAATAAATTTTTATTTTAATTTTTTTAATTATTATTATTATTCTTTTTTTTGCCTTTATCGTTGTTTTATATAATTTTTTATTAAAATTAAAAATCTCGACTTTTTTAATCTTATTCTTATAATTAAAAATTAAATAATAATTATTCCCCTATTATCTCCTGCTATCCAAGTGTTTATATCAGTTCATTTTTTTCATTTGTTTCTCTTAGCCTTCCTTCCAAAATCAAATGTAACTAATATATTTTATCCCCTTATTAAAAAAAAATAATAAAAAAACGATAATAAATTAAAATATTATTTTTAATTTTATTCAATTTAAAGTAGTCTTTTATTACCTTAGTCTAAAAATAATGCATTTTTTTTGTAAAGCCTAATTTTTATACACTTTTATATTATTTCCTTTAAACATTTACCTCTGTTATATTTTTAAAAAAACCGAAATTTACGAAAATAATTCTCTAATATTTCTAATTTCTAATTACAATCCAATAAAGCATCATCATTTTTCATTATTCTATAAACATCACTTGCCTTTTAAAAAAGAAAAATTAAAAAAATATCTTTATTTTGTAATTTACATTAATTTTGGGTTTATTTTTAAAATGATAATTCATTATTTCTATTATTATCTAGTTTTTTACTCTAGAATTTAAAATTTTATTTATTTTTATTATATTAAAAAACTCAATATCTTCAAATTTAACAACAATAAATAACCACAAAAAAGAAAAAGCTAAAAATTATAAAATTAAAAAATAAAATTTAAATTACATTTAACAAAATTTAAAAAACATTTAACAAAATTTAATACACATCATTCTAATTTCCCTAAAACTTAACAAAGATATTTATATTTTAAAATTGCCCCTTCAAAAAAAAAAATAGAAATAAAGATAAAAATAAAATAAAGTCTACTCTTTCTCAAAAATCTACAGCCAAATTCTAATATTAATCATTTCCACAATTTTACTAGAAATAACTAAAAAAAAACAAAAAAAATTTAAAAACGACAAAAAAAAATTACCTTATGTAATCCTCCTAAGAAAAAGACAATTAACCCATAAATTCAACTGTAAACAAATAATAAAGCAGTATAAGAAACGCCATGTATAAAAGTATATATAATAATGATATAGAATAAATTAAAAGAATAACTAGACTATTTGACTTCGACCCCCACGAAGTAAATAAATAAATATAAAAATCAGTTTAAAAATTATAATAATAGATATATAATTATATAATAATAAATAAATAATTATATAATATATAATTTAAAATTAAATCCTAATAAAAGCATACAAAATAACTCTTATAATTACAATTAAATTGCTATTTATACAATAATTTATAATTTACTTATTAATTTTTCCTTTTTTTGGTTATAAAATAAATCATATCCAAAATATTTAATTTATTTGATTTATTTACATATTTTTTTTAGTTTTTCATTTAAATTTTCTAAATTAAAATTTATTTTTTTCAAAGGAAATTTCCAGTCCAGGTAATAAGTGGTGTCCAATTCACTATAGTTGTTACTTAAATAAGCCGTAGTCTTTAGAGTATTTTATAGCTCTTTCCTATAGAAAATATAAAAATAATTTTTAAGATATCATAAATATTCAAACAAAAGACGGGTATACACCAGTTATGATAGTTGCTCTAAGTAATTCAATTTAATCTCTATAAATTCTATTCAAATATGGAGGCATAGATTTTAGCCAAAAATTTGATAAAAACAAAACTATTTTCGAGCTAATTCAAAAATATTCAAACGACTAATTCAAAGAATAATTCAACATCTTATACGCCAAAAATAACTGCGTCGAAATTCTGGTAAAAAAATCATAAAAAATAGATATTTTGCACTTAAAAAACGTTTAATAATAGCTTGATAAAACTTTTTAAATAAAATTTTTTTTTTTTATTTAAATTTTTATTAATAATTTTTATTATATTTTATATTTCAAAGCCCATAAACAGTTTGGACCTAGAAAAATTTCCAGCTTTAGAAACTCTAATGGACCAAGAAAATATGTAAAAAGAGTTAAATATATCTTAAAAAAAATAACTTAAAGAACTTTTATTAAACGGACAAAGAAATCCCTGTTGTATTTGCTTAAGCGAATTAGGTTATATAAAATATACTATATGTTGTGGGCAACCTATGCATGAATCTTGTAAACCAACAGAAAAATAAAAGTGTCCTTTATGTTCTAGATAGGCTTTTTAATTAATTTCAGAAATATTATATCCAGAAAGAGCTCTAATTCTTTGAAAAATTAAATTTTTTAAGATATAATTCTAATAAAAAATTTCAATTTCAATTTCAAAATTTAATTTTAATTTTAATATACCTTATCCTGTAATAATTATATTGCTTTTCTGTTAAACATTTAAAATATACTATCACTTATTTCTATATTATACCTTGCAAATTACTATGAGAATTTATTATACCTTACAAAAAAAATAATTTAAACAAAATTTGTAAACATTTCATTTTCAATAAACATATAATTAATTAAATAAACAAATGAATTAGCTTTAAATTTGGAAAAACACTTGCCTTACCTGCAAAAAAACCGTTTACAATTTCGGAAAAACAGAGTGTCCAATTTGTTCTCAAAATTTACAATCAAAATTAATCTATAAAAACCCAATCCAAAATCCTCGAAAAAACTCTATAATAATCACAACTTCTAACAAAAAATTAGACCCCATATCCTATTCTTAAACTGACATTTTACACATAGGAATTTCTGACTCAAAAAATAACATAACCCATTTTTGGAACCAGTATAAAACTGACTACAATTTGGAATAAAATAAATTCTGGGAAAATTCAATTTCAATTCCGATAAAACCCGAAGAAAATCTAGAAAATTTAGAGAATTTAGAGAATTTTAATAATAATGTAAATAACTTAGACGACGAAGATTTCGACCAAATTTTATAAATTAGTCTTTAATTTCAAAAATAAAATTATCCTAGATATCATCAGTTTAATAATAACTGCTTCGATTTTGTAGCTAGATTTCTATCAGAAATTCAATTTTAACAACAATTTTTCTGGAGCAAAGAAAATTTAGCAGAGTCTGTTATTAAACCACATATTAAATAATTGGAAAAATTTTGCTAAATTTACAAAATTTTCAACTAAAACTAAAATAACCCCAATTTTTACTTAATTGGGGAAAATTTGAATGAATAAAATATAACTATAGTTTGTGATTTATGCGAAAATTTATGTAAAAATAATAATAATAATCGATTTAAATGTAAAACCTGCGATGATTACGACCTTTGCACAAGATGTTTCTAAAATTTTGGGTCTCAACATTAACATCAATTTGAAAAACTTTGATTTTATAAATTTAAAAAATAGTTCCAAAAATAAAATATGTATGTATATATGTCATTATTTACTAAATAAACTTATTCTATATTTATTTTACGAATATAATTAAAATTAAATAAATTAATAAAAAAAGAAGTTGCATTAATAAAATGAGAAAATTATTCGTAAAAATAATTAAATAATTAGAAAATAATTAATTAATTATGTATTTTTTAATAAAAAGGAAAAAAAGAGGCTTGCAAGCAAGCATTTTTGAAATGGGTTTTTTTGGTTAATTAGTACTTTAATACTTGATAAATTACTTAATATAAATATTAAAAATTTTTATTAATTTATGTGTATTTTATGTTGTATATAAGTATTAAAGTATAATTATATAATAAATTTAAAAATTATGTAAAAGAAAAATTTCGAAAAAAAGCAATATTTTTCAGGTTTTATTTTTATATAAATCAGGGCCCAAATCACATTTCTCCTTCTTCTTCGTCGAATTCTCCTTCTTCTTCGGCAGTAGCATCTTAATATTATTAATATTCAGAAACTAAATCGTTCATGTTGGATTCGGCTTCAGTGAATTCCATTTCGTCCATACCTTCTCCAGTGTACCAATGTAAAAAGGCTTTTCTTCTGAACATAGCGGTGAATTATTCAGCAACTCTTTTGAACATTTCTTAAATAGCAGTGGAATTTCCGACAAAAGTAACGGCCATTTTCAATCCTTTAGGGGGAATATCACAAATGGAAGATTTAATATTGTTGGGGATCCATTCAACGAAATAAGAAGAATTTTTGTTTTAAACGTTCAACATTTATTCGTCAACTTCTTTAGTGGACATTCTTCCTCTGAATAAAGCAGAAGCAGTCAAATATCTTCCGTGTCTGGGGTCGGCAGCGCACATCATATTTTTAGCGTCGAACATTTATTAAGTTAATTCGGGAACAGTTAAGGCTCTGTATTATTAAGATCCTCTGGAAGTCAAGGGGGCGAATCCGATCATAAAGAAGTGCAATCTGGGGAAAGGAACCAAATTGACAGCTAATTTTCTTAAATCAGAGTTCAATTAACCGGGGAATCTCAAACAACAAGTAACTCCGGACATAGAAGCAGAAACTAAGTGGTTCAAATCTCCGTAAGTGGGAGTAGTCAATTTCAAAGTTCTGAAACAGATATCGTATAAAGCTTCGTTATCAATAATCATACATTCATCGGCGTTTTCAACCAATTAGTGGACGGATAAAGTGGCGTTATAAGGTTCAACGACGGTATCGGAGACTTTGGGAGAGGGAACAACGGAGAAAGTTTCCATAATTCTGTCGGGATATTCTTCTCTGACTTTAGAGATCAATAAAGTTCCCATTCCGGATCCGGTTCCTCCTCCTAAAGAGTGGGTAATTTAGAATCCTTATAAACAATCACATCCTTCGGCTTCTTTTCTAACAACGTCCAAAACGGAATCAATTAATTCAGCTCCTTCAGTATAGTGTCCTTTGGCCCAATTGTTTCCGGCTCCGGTTTATCCGAAAACGAAGTTATCAGGTCTGAATAATTGTCCGAAAGGTCCGGCTCTAACAGAGTCCATGGTTCCGGGTTCTAAATCCATTAAAATAGCTCTGGGAACGTATCTTCCTCCAGTGGCTTCGTTATAATAAACGTTGATTCTTTCTAATTATAAATCAGAGTCTCCGTGGTAGGTTCCGGTGGGGTCAATTCCGTGTTCGTCAGAAATAACTTCCCAGAATTTAGCTCCGATTTGGTTTCCGCATTGTCCTCCTTAGATGTGAACGATTTCTCTCATTTCTCAAACTATGTTTTATTAAAAGTTTTTTTAATTTTTTTTTTTTTTTTAGAATAATTTTATTTTATTAATTTTTTTATATTTTTCCAACTAGAAAAAAAACCTTTTATAATTAATTATTACCCAATACAAAATTCCCTTTATTAATTCAAATAATTAATTAATATTAATTCAAATTTATAACTTCATTTAAATTTAATTAAATACACACAACCAATTATATTTCACTTAATTAATATTCATTATAATCATTAATATATACACACATTCTCTCCAATCCTAACAAAAAAAATTCAAAAATAATAATAATTACTTACATTTTATTAAACCAACAAATCATATAATAAAATAAAAATTAATATAATAATATTTATTAGAAATTTGAATTAATCCCCTAAATTAATAATTAAAAATCTACCATATTTTGTTATTTTACAATAATTACAAGCAAAAAACCCTATTTAAACTCAAATTAAACAACCAAAGATCCCTTATAATTATAATTTTAATAATAATAAATTAATATAATAATAACTATAATTTTGTTATAACTACAAATTAATATATAAATTCAATTATCCCATTTAATTAACCTTAACTACCAAAAATAAATCAAATAATTATAAAATTATTATAATAAAATTACCAATATTCCTCCTTTAATTTATCCAAATAAATTATATTAATATTATAACTTAACCACCTTTCTACAGAACAAATAAACAAACCAAACATACACAATATATAAATTTCAAACAAAATTTTAAACTAAATTTTAAATTTAAAAAAACGCTCTTAAAAAATCAGCAATCCTAAAAATCAAACCTAATTTTAACAAAACTCTTTAAAATCTTCCAAAATCTATAAAAATATAATCAAAATATCCAAAAAATAAAAAGCAGTTATACTATTTCCATAAAAATAAAATTTTTCTCAAAAAAACTAGAAATAGTTCTTCAAAAATCATAAAAAATACTTCTATAAGTCAAATTTTTTCCCAACTTTCTAGAAAAATACCCATTTTTCATTTTTTAGTGTTTTAACCATTTATTTCAAGTATTATCCATATTTTTTGAAATAATAATATATTATTCATGCAATTTTAATCACAATATTCCTTACCAAAAAATCCAAAAACTTCAAAGTTTTTCATTAATATTTGTTAAATGAAGAAAAAAAAATCAATAATATTAGTTTTTTACCCTTTTTTTGTATTTTTAACCTTTTTTATTGAAACATCTATTTTAGAATTATAATATAAATAATCATTTATTAGAACTTAAAATTTTCCCGTAAAAAATTGAAAAAAATTTTAAAAAATTATTTTTATTGAATTAAAAGGTCAGTTCATTTAAGAAAAGCGCAAATTTTTTAAAATTTTAATAAATCTAATATCATTTTATAATAAAACTTTTTTTGCTTAAATTAGCATTTAAAAATTCTATTCAAAAACATTTTAAAGCCGAAAAAGACAAAAACGATAAAAAATTTCCAAAAAAATTAAAATAACTTGAAAAATTATATCTAAAACAATTAATTTATTTTAAAAATAAATATTATTTTCATTTTTAGCTTAAAATACTTTTTCTCATTTTTTTTTGAATATTTTTTCTCTTTACTCACTTTGTAACAACAAAATATCAAACTAAGAAAAAAAAACAAATACAAAAATTCAAAAAATAATTAAAAAAAATAAAATCTCCTAATTTTTCAACCTAAAAAACACATTATTAACAAAAAATCTATAAAACAGTAAAAATTAAAATTAAATTTATTTTGACTAAATAGATTATATTATATACTATTTTTGAAAATTGATATTATAATAAATATCTAAAAAATTTATATAAGTATATATATATGTATAAATATTTTAAGTTTATTCATTTTTTTTTTAATATAAAAAATTACTTCTTTTTGTTTTAATTTACCTAATTTATTGTAGGTATTAAAAATTTTTATAAATATAATTTTTTACCACAAAATTAAAAGCTTTTGAATTCATACTACTATTAAATATTAAAAATATTAATTTATATTAAAATTACTCTTAAGTTATAATTTTAAGATTATTAGATGTTATTATAATTATTATTTATTGAAGATATAATTAGTAAATTTTATAAAATTCTAAATTACTACAAATCTTTTAATTAAATAACCAAAACTTTTCTTATTTCTTTAACTAATTCTTCCAAATATTGAGCGAAAGTATAAATTTACCTTTATTAATAATAATCAATACTTTTTTCTTAATTTTTGTAATAATTTATTAAATTCCCTTTTCCCAAAAAAAATAAAAACAAACAAACAAATAAATAAAACACTAAAATAAAAATAAATTCTAAATTTCTAAAAAACACACATAAAATAATTGAAATATGCAATAATAAAACAGAATTTTAGGAGGAATTTTAGGTCAAGTAGTGCATACAACTGAAAAAACAGTCACAGTCAATTACAGTCAAAAAATTTCAACTTACAACAAATAATCCAAAAAAATTATTTTCGAAATTGACAATCAATTCAACTCATAAATCGTTCATTTCAGAATTTCCAGTAACTAATTATTCGCAATTGACAAATCAGGATTAATTAAATCCTTCAATTACGATCCTGACACCACCAGCCAAATTTCTTAAAAGTAATAACAAATTTCTAAAAAAATAAAAAAATAATTAAATAATTTTCTACTTTAAAAGCAAATAAAATAAATTTATATTAAATTACTTATTTAAATCAACATAATTTCCAAGTATTTCCGCAAACTACGAAAAACAATTAGACTTCCAAATCGCCTCCGCCCAGTTCGACCACCTATCAGAAAACCTCTATTTTTTAACAACTACAAATCAACTCTTCCACCTAAGTCTACAATCCGACACTTTAAAAAAAATTTCCACTCTAAAAACCGCAGAAAATATCGAAAAAATCGAAAAAACTCTTCTAAAACTCTCTTAAAGCGAAGATTTACTCTTTATTTCCCTCAATAAATCTCTCTTCATTTTCAGCCTAGACCAACAAAATAACGGAAAAATTTTTATAAAACAAATAAAAAAAATTAATCATCCAAATTTAATTACTCAGTTTGCAGTTTCGAACGACGATGAAGTCTTGGCAATTGGAGATTTTTAAGGAAAAATTACTTAACACAAAAATTTCTTAGCCAAATCGCAAATTTCAGTACAACATTGGCACTCTACTGCTGTCACTGCTTTAGAATTTAATTTGTAGAGATCTGTTTTGTATTCCGGAGGAGGAGAAGGGTAAATATAAAATTTAAAAAAAATATAAAATATAAATATAAGAAATATAGTTAATATATTATTACAAAAAAAAAATAATTAAAAATAAAACTAATATAAAAATCAAAAAAATATCAAAAGTAATACCAATATAAACTTTAAAATTAAATAAAAACAAAGTATTTTTGAAATTTAGTGTGAGTTTTTAAAAACAAAAAAAAATTATTTAAATAAATAAATTAATTTTAAACCTAAAAACATAATAAATATAAAAATTAAAGACAAATTGGATTTAAATTAAGATTATTAACAATAAATTTCTAAAAATAGTTTATTATCAAAATTAAAAATTAAATAAATAAATAATTAATTTTTAGTGTTCTGGTCGTTTGGTAGTAATTTGAAGACAAAAGAGATTTTTACCCTAGAATTGGGACTTAAATCACTCATTTATAAATCGAGTAAAATCAAAATTGCCTGACAATTTTACTGAAAGAAAATGTGATAAAAACCATTAAACTGCACAATTTTGCAGAAGATTTATGTCTTCAAAATATAACTAATCCTTTGGCCTAAAAAACTCTTTAACAAGACCTAAAATTAAAATAAAATCAACAAATAATTGCCTTTTAAGCCGGATTTTAGCAAAATTAAGCCTAAAATCTAATTGCAACCAATTCTTTACCTGGAAGACTTCAAATTATTGACTTATTTGCTTAATAAAAAAAAAGGTAAAATAAATAAAATAAAAACAATTAAATCTAAAAATTATTTTTAAATTTTAATTTTTAATTTAGAGATTTAGATGTTGTATACAGAAATTTAACTTCAAAATCTGATAAATAAACCCCAAATCCATAAGATATAACCGCATTTAAATTTGATTCAACTTTCAAAATTTTATGTGCTGCTTCTTAGAGTGAGTAATAAGATTAGTTTTCCAATACTTTAAGTTCATTAAGATTTTTGGAAGAAAAAGATTAAAATGGATAATTCGAGCTTATTACCAAAATCGAAAAACCTCATGGTGAAAAAATATATGGAGTTTAAAATTACTTTTCAGTTTCTCAAATGTCAAATATTTTCATCACTTATGGATCTGACAACAAAATAAAATTTTGGAAAAAATTCAAAGCTTAGACTTCTTAAAAAAGACAACAATAGGAAGGTAAATTAAAATTCATTCTTTAAATAAAAAATCGAAATTAATCTTAAAAATTAAATAAATTATATCATAGACTCCGTCAGATACTATTGGAATTGTTACAGAGAAGAAAACTACAAAGATGAAAAAATAATAAAACTTTAAGCTTTTAATATCCAAGATGAGCAA
This sequence comes from Pseudocohnilembus persalinus, assembly GCA_001447515.1. NCBI lineage: Eukaryota > Ciliophora > Oligohymenophorea > Philasterida > Pseudocohnilembidae > Pseudocohnilembus > Pseudocohnilembus persalinus. The sequence goes on from LDAU01000196.1 coordinate 102,398, forward strand.
GAAGAAAAAACTCAAGAAATTTTAAATATTTTAACAGAAAATACCTTCCTTTAATTTAACGTAACTTAAAATAAAGTGACATTAGAATTTAACCTCCCCTAAACTCAACCCCAAAAACTCCCCTTAGACTTTATCTTCCTAGAAGACTCAAACTAGACTTTTATTCTCTTCTAAAATCAATTATAAGTTCTTAACTTAACTCAAAAAAGCACAACTTTAACTATCCCTTTAGAAAACGCTCTTAATATCGTCAACCATTAAAGCTAAATTTTTGTTCTTTTAACTCTTTTAGAAAAATAAAAATCGGTCATTATTTCCCTAAATTCCGACCTAAAACAAGACATCCAAATCAATCTCTACGACCAAATTTTTGACCAAATCTTAATCGTCAAACAAAACGACTCTTCCTCTTCTCTTCTAGCCGTAGACCAAACCCAAGCTTTCCAACAGCTAAAAACCTTAAATTCTCAAACTAAAGCTAAAACTTCCGAAACCGAAAATAATATTTAAAATAATAATTAAAACGAAAATTAAAATAATAATTAAAATAATAATTAAAACGAAAATTCAAACAACAACTTCTCCTCAAAGCTAGAATTCTCCAAAATCCAGCACAAAAAAAATTTCCAAACCACTTTCCAACAGCACCTCGAAATCAACCTCAGACAGGAAAACCAGCACCTTTTCAACTTTTTCCCTTCAAATTCGCACGCAATTCCCCCGGCTAACCTACTTTTTAACCAGTTCCTAGACAAATTCCTCGTTTCCAACTCAAAACAGCAGCAAAAATACCAAAACCTCCTCAAAACAAATCAAGACCAAAAAAAATCTTAAAAAAATTCCGAAAAAATCAAAAATAACAGCCAATTCCTTATGGAAACCGAATCTGAGTCAGAAAATGAAAATGAAAATGAAGATAAAGTTCTTTTTTCCTAAAAATAATCAGAATACTTGCAAAAAAGTAAAAATAATAACCCTGAAGATCTTAACGAAAAATAGTTTAAAGATCTTTAAACTTAAATTAATTCCATCTTCTCCATTTGAAAAAACTAAAAATATAAGATTAAAATTTTTAAAAATTTTTGTATTATAATTTTTATTTTCCTATATTTATTTCTCAATTTCTTATACAAAAAATAAATTGTATTATAAATAGTTAGACATTAAATGATTTTAATAAATTTTAAAAGTATATTATTTTTCATTTTTTTCATTTTTTTTTTTCATTCGTCGTCATTTTCACATATACCAGGTAAAACCCTACATATGCACCCTTAACATTTATCTTTATATATAAATTTCTAAATACACTCTAAAGGTTCTTGTCCTATACAACTGGGCAAAAAGGTCATTATTTTTGATTAACATTCCGAAAATTTCTCGTCGTCATCGCAATTATCGAACTCTTCATCATCTGAAAACTCAAATTTATCTCCCTCTTCTTAATTTTCAGATTCTTCTTTTTTCTTCTAATTTTCAGCGTCTAATAAAGAAAAAAAGCAATTTTTAAGTTATTATTAAAATTCGAAATATATTCTAAATTTTTTTATTTTTTATTTTATTAAATAATTCATAAATCTTTACATTCAGGCTGATTCATAAGCTCAGTCAATTATTCAGGTGACAACTAATCTTCCAAAAACTAAGCTAAAACTTCTGGATTTTCCAGCATTTTCTAAGCAATTACTTGCTAAATATCATCAAATCCCATATTTTCATCTTCGAAATCTTCTTCATCTAAATCCAATTTATCTAATAAATTCTAAGTTTTAGCGGGATTTTTCAAAAAAGAAGACATAATTAGCCCTAACATCCCCATATCTTCATTTTCTCCTTCTTTTTCATTTTCATTTTCTTTTTTATTTTCTCCTTTATTTCCCTTTTTTCCACCACTTCCAAATCCACCAGCAATTTATTTTATACTGTTTAAAATTTTTTCATTTCCCACTTTTCCCAAAAACCCGAACCTTAAAAGAGAATCTTTCTTAATTTTTTCATCTCCATGAGCTTATTCCACTCTATTAACTTCCACGTCCAAGTCTTCTAAAAACTCAAAAGCATCGCCCTCTTATAAATCTTTAAACTTAAAATTAAAAATTAAAAATTTAATTATAAAAATTATTAAATTTCTTAATTATTATTTAATTTTTTTATTTAATTTTTAATTAATTTTTATTTTTTTACTTTCTTTTTTTCGATATCCTGTTACTTTTTGCTGCAAACCTCAGGAACTATTGAACAAAGACAAACTTTACACTAATTTTAACTCAATTTATTAACCATACAACTATGTTTATTCTCTTCTATATGTTAGCATTCACTTTAATAAAAATTTCTTAGTTTTCTCTGAAAAAAATTTTTAAAATAAATTAAGTATAATAATAGTAAAACTATTAGAATTTTCCATATTATTAAATTATCTTCAATTTTTATAAATTATTATTTTCTATTTTCTATTAATATAAGTTATTTTCTATTATTTTATTTTATTTTATTTATTATTTATATTATTTAATATATTTCTTACTCTACACTAAAATTACTCCTTATTCCCACAGGTAGCAAAATGATGAATAATACTGTCAATTTCTTATTTCTCTCGCAAAGTCTCTTCATTCATATTTTTTTTATTTTTTTAAATTTCGCCAAAATGGGGAAAAATCTTTTCAATACACGGATAACATGGACTATCTTTCAATCTATTGTTAGTACACTAATAATAAATAAAAATAATAAATATTTTTTATAAAATTAATATACAAAAATATAACAAATGTTTAAAAAATTCACAAAAAAATTCTAATTTTAACAGTTTCTAATTTTATTATTACTTCTTCGGCCTATTATTCGGACGAACATTCTAAAATTACGTTTTTTATTTTTTATCCACAAGAAATATATAAAGAATTAGGGCAGGCTAATTCGGATTAATTTTGAATTTATTATTCACTCAAATTTTCATCTTCATTTTACTACTTTTCTAAATTATCTGATTCTGTTTTTTTTGTATATTGCTATTTTTTACCTTAAACTTCAGTAAAAATTAAACCTAATAATGTTAAAACAAACAAAAAACTCCAAATTGTTTTCATTTTTTATCCTTATATTTTTACTTTCTTTAATTTTATTTATTATTCTATTAAAAAATTATTTTCAATCTAATAATATCAATAAAATCCCCAAAAAATACTATAATTCTATTCAAAAATTCTTTTCTAATAACTAATCACTCCAAAAATAATACATTATTTATACTAAATTTCCAAATTATAAAATACAAATATCAAAACTAAATTAACTATTATATAAAAATAAGCAAAATAAAACTTAATTAATTTCTTAAAATATAAAACAATTTTCTTAATTTAAATCAAAAAACATTTAAACTCACTCAATAATCCCTTCCAACTTCATAATCAGCTAAATTGCATCATAAAAATCATTAACAAAATATTTAGGCACAATATCAGTTGGCGGCTCTTCTCCCTAATAAACTCCGGTTTTTACTAATATTGAAATTATTCCAGCCTCATTCGCTCCTTTGATATCAGACTAGGGATTGTCACCAATCATGTAAAAATTACTAATTTCCACCTCTTTGTTCTTATTTCTTATATGTTCGGTCGCGTATTCAAAAGCAACTGGTCTATTTTTCAAAAAAATAAAAAATATTTATTTATATACTTAAAATTACCGAAAAATTTAAAAATTATCTAACTAAACTTATTTTTTTTTATTTATAATATTTTAATTAATTATTTTTAATTTTAAATTTACTGAGGTTTTCCATAAAAAGTTATATTTAAATCCATATTGTGTAATTTTTTAGCACAGGTCTGAAGTGCCAAATTAAAAGACCCAAAAGCCAGTCTAGGCAAAGGCATAGCGTCTTTATAAACTAAATCATTATTAACAATATATAAAGGAATATGCTCCTTAGGCTTTTCAAACGGATAAACCTCCGAAATTCTGCCATCTTCAGTCGTACACAAATCCATAATCACCTAAATACAAATCTCCTAACACTCTCTAAAAACAAATAAAATTAAATTAAAATAAACTAAATCAAAAAAATTAAATAAAATAAAATGAAATCAATAAATAAATAAACTGAACTAAGAAAATGACCTAATATAAAATAAATAAAACTCAAATAAAAAAACGAAATGGAATAAAATAAACCAAATTAAGAAAACGAAACAAAAGAAAATAAAATGAAACAAAATAAACTAACTTAAAAAAACAAAAACTAAATATAAAACTAAAAACTAAAAACTAAATATAAAACTAAAAACTAAATCAAAAGCCAAAAAATTATTTTACGGCTCATAAAGCAAAAACATCCCATGCACCTACAAAGTCTTCCTCCAATCATAATCCTCTCCAAGTCCCAGCCTTTCCGCCACTCTCTTCCTCGTAGCTTCCACAACTTCCGGCTCATAATTCGGGTGCGCCAGCACAAACGGAAAGCAATAAGCAAATTCTTCAAAAGTAATATAAAGCTAAATTCCCATATCCTCCACAATATCTAAATAATTAAGACTCCCCCCCACACAAATCAACTTCCCCGCCTCCACAAACTCAGAAATTTTCGCCCTCAAAGGCGTAAAATTCAAAATAGTCTCTTCTGCCTTTATTCTAAACTCTTCTCTCTCAATTCCCATCTTTTGATTGATAATTTCCGCGTGATTTTTCTCCAAATTTCCCCCGCAATTTGTCAAAGTTGTGAACTAAATTTTCTGCCGATTTTCGACCCCGAATTTTTACCCGTTCAATTCGTTAAAAGTCTTACTCAACAACTCTAAACCCTCTCTTGACCTTTAAATCCCCTCTTTTCCCTGTGGAATTTCAGTTAATTTTATTATTAATTAATTAATTTAACAATAATAATTTTTTATAAATTTTTATATATTTTTATAAATTTTATATATTTTATAATTATTAAAACCAAATTAACTTTTATACCTTTATTAAAACCCCGTCGATGTCGATTATTACCCCGGGAACTTGAGGAAGTTTTTTATCTTTTTATTATTATTACATCTTTTAATTTCTAATTTTTAGTTTAATTATAAATTTTTTATTTCTTAATTTCTTAATTTAAATTTTAATTTCTTAATTTTATATTTAAAAACTTAATTTCTTTATTTTTAATTTATTTATTTATTTATTTATTTATTAACTTTAAATTTAAATTTTTATTTTTATAAACTTTTAAATTTACTTCACTAATTTTTAAGAGTCTTCTGAAAAGTTTTCTTGCTGTTTTTTGTTTTTTAAAAAAATTTATGTTTTTTCAAAAATTATTAGATTAATAAAAAATTTTATTTTTATAAGACTTTGTTAAATATTAATCGAATTTTAATGTATTTCACTGGATTTTTTTATTAAATAATTTCGTAATTTTATTTTTTACTAGGATAACTAATACTTAAAATTATTCCAAATGTTATAAAAATTGCTAAATTTAAAATTTCTTTCAACATTAACAATTTTTAATTAGAAGTTAAAATTAAAATTATAGTTTTCTTAGATAAAATTATTATTATTAAAAAACTGTTTTATATTCACAAAATTCATTTAAAATAGAAGCTCTTTAAGTTAGCTAGTATTTTTATCTCAAAATTTTGTATTAATAAATGATTTATTTATATAAATTAATGAAAAAATAATATAATATATTATAATAATTATTCTTCTAATAATTAAAATAAAATTAAAATAAATATCAAATAATATTTTCCTTTAAACTAATATGAAAATAAATTTAAATATATTGCTAGTTTTCGCAATTATTATAGTAATAGCCGAGTCTAAATTCTCATTTATCAATAATTCAGAGGTATAATAAAAAATATTTAAATAATAAAAATAATCTTAAATACATTAATTTTAATTAAAATTTAATTTTATTATTTTTTAATAAAAATTTAACTATTTTATATTTATTTCGAAATAAGTATTTCCTACCTTTAAAAATTCTTCTCTTTGACCACCCGGTCTGTTTAAGAAAAATGCACACTGTATAAGGAATAAAAGACCCAGAGTGCCAACAAATTGTAATTTATTTATATCTTATTATATAAAAATACTAATAAATATTAATATGAATAATTTAACAAAAAAAATATTTGAAGCAACTTTTTTTTATTTTTATTTTTATTTTTAAATTAAATTTAAAATTTAAATTTTAAGCTGCTGACAAAAATGATAGGAGCAATTATCATAATTTTCGCCAGTTTTTTAAAACTACCCCAAATCATGAAAATAATAACAAATAAAAGTGTAGCAGGAGTTTCTCTCAAATCCATTCTCGCAGAGGTAAATTTAATTTTTAACTTTAAAGACATAAAAAAAGTTCAAATGAAAAATTTAATTTTAAAAATATATATATTAATTATGATAAAAATTTAAACTTTAAAAGTAAATATTGAAATCTAAATAAAAAGTTAAAATAAAAATACAAAAAAAATGAAAAATATATCACTTCTATAATATCAATATATTTTATTTACTAACTTTTTATTATTTATTGATTTTCATTTCCAAATTTTTTTTATAAAATTAAAGACACTACTTTTATCTTTTGCTATTGGAGTAAACAGGTGGAAAGGAAATCCTATCAGTGTATATGGAGAATAATATTTGCTTTACCTTTAAAATTTAGTTATCGCAGGACTTTTCTACTTTTATGATAAAAAATAAGACCAAATAAAGCTAATTTCCATAGTTATAGGATAATTTATGATAGCAGCCATTTTCTTCCTTAAATTTCTACCAGACCAAATCTATACCTTTTCTTCTCTAATAAATATAGCTGTTTGTATTATATTATATATTATATACTAATTTAAACCTTTTTTTATATTTAAATAATACTGTATGATAGCTTAATTTTAAAATTATTTTATAATCAGTGTTTTATTCGAGAATGACTTAAATCAGCTTAAATTACAAAAATAAATCTACAGGACAAATTGCAGGATTATCGCTTTTACTTGAATTAATAGGCACAATTATTAGGTCTTGGACAATTCTATAAGAGGCAAAATTAGACCTAATAGTATATGTAAGATTCTGAATTTAACAAATAAAAAATAATTAAAAACAAGATTAATTTTATTTAATTAAATTTTATAGGTAGCTCTTGTAAATGCAAATGTTTTGATTATTATACTTGCTTTTTAAATGATATATTATTGGAACAGCAAAGAAAACGACAAATTTAAAGGAAATCCAGTAAAAACTAATAGAGATAAATATTTAGAATAATTAGCTTAAATAGAATAAGAAGAAATGTAAGCACTGTAAAGGGAATTAAATGGATAATAAGAAGCAGAACAAAAATTGGAAAAAATTATTTCAGAAGGAAAATAGCAATTAAAGGAAAAAGGAAAGAAAAAAACAGAATGAAATTTTAAAAAATTATTTTTATAGTTAAAATTATAAAAGTTTTAATATTTCACTATTTTTTTTCTATAATTATAAAAAATTTCCAGACTTTTTTTCTTGATTTTTCTTAATTTATCATAATGATTATCTATAACTATTTTAAATACAAATATTATAATTATATTATAATTCTTATTATAATTAAAATTAATCTCTCAAAACACTCATTTCTCATTTAGTTATTTATAACTAACTAAACAAAGCATTTAATTAATAAAAATAAAATAAATTAAAAACCCAAAACCCCCACAAATAAATTCCGAAAAAAAAACAATCAAAAAAAAAAAACAAACAAATCCCTTCCAAATTCAAACTCCTTTCCATAAAAAACCTAAAATTTTCAGCCAAAAAATTCGGAAAAACGCAAAAAAAACAAAAAAAACGAAAAAAATGAACAAAAACTCGGCCTTCACCAGATCTTTCGGCCAAAAAGAGTCTGGCATTTACGGCTCTGAAACTGTTACCCGAGTCAAAGGGCAAAATAAAATCTAAGATCAACACAACGAATTAATTAAAAATATATAGTCTACAAATATTGGAAAACCTACTATAGTTGAGGCCCAAAGAATTCTTCAAGTAAAAAAAAATATTAATTTATATTAATTTTTATTTAAAAAAAAAATTTAAAAAATATTATTCCAAATTCTGTATTCTAATTTTTAGCTTTAAAATGTATTTTATTTTTCAAAAAGTCCAAGAAAAAGAAAATAAAAATTTGTTTTCAATAATTAAAAGCTAAATTTTTCATTGCATTTAATTATCTTAACTTAACCTTATTTATTTAAATAGATTTTCGAAGGATTGTAGTTTAATTTATAAATTTTTTAATATTTTGACTCGGAATTCATTGGAAAGTTTATAGATATTTAAAAAGGAAAATTATCAAAAGAACTAATTAAATAATTATCATAAGAAGCTCTTGAAATTCTCAAAGAGCAAGCAGAAATCGAAGCAAAATATAAGTAAAATTTTATACTTTTAAAAATAATAAATTATAAATATTAACGTTAATTTTTTTTTATTTAAGACCTTTCGCGACTTTAGAACAGCAAAGGGAAGAAGATGAAGAAATAGACGAAGATAAATTAATAGAAAAAAACAAAATCTACAAATAATTAGAAAAAAATTTTCAAAACTTGACAAGATTTTTCAAAGAACATCCCGAGGATTTCGAAATAATAAGAGAACTCAAATAAAATAAAAATTCTGAAATAAAAGACTTAAATAATTACATAGAATGCTGGAAAATAATCTATTAAAAAAAACTGTCCACAGCCAGTGAAGAACAAATTTCGCAGGAAATCCAAACATAAAATCTAAAAGAAAGAATAGACAGACTTAAATAGAGAAAAGAATCCTGTGAAAAAGACCAGAGACATCTGAGGGCCGACCGAGAACAGTTCCAAAAAGAAAAAAAAGTAATTAAAAACTTAAATAAATTTAAATTAAAAATAATAGAAAATTTAGTATTTTATAAGATATTAATTCAAAATATATTCATTTTGGTAAATATTTTTTTCAATTTTTAATTTTAAAACAAAAAGGAAGAAATGGAGAAACTAAAAGCCGAGATCCAAGAAGTAAAATAAAACGAAATTTAGGACCAAAGAAGACTCGAAGAAGAAATTCAGCAGTACTTGACACAAAGAGGCGACGAGCATAAAAAAAAATTAGCAGAGTACGAAAAACAAAAGGCCGCCAAAGAAAAAGAATTTTTAGAAGAAAAAAAAAATTATACGCATAAAATAATCCTCCCTACGGAAAATTCACCTTTTTTAACGGAGATAATACTGTAGACACAAATGCGGACCCTAGTGTTTTTACCTTTGATGGACAAATTGGAACGGGAAATAATTAAAATTCACTTATTATTATGAGGGAATTTTAGTTTACAAATAATTTTGCTATGGATAACTTTTACGCTTATAATGAAAATTAACTTGACTTTGTTATTGCTTTCTATAGTGGACAGTAAGAGTGTAATGCATTTATTAAAAAATAATTATAACAATTTTAATATATATTATTTAATTTATATTTACTTAATAGAAGTTAATTTTAATTTATTTTTTAAAGTTAAAAATAAAATTTATTATTAGCTTTTTTCTTTTAAATAATCATATATATTTTTAGTTTTAATTTTTAATTTATATATTTTTTATTTATTTTTAAATTTTTATTTTTAATTTTTATTCTTAATTTATATTTTAAATTTTAATT
>LDAU01000196.1:112403-233604 GCA_001447515.1 Pseudocohnilembus persalinus
CCTAACCTAATTCTTCCTAAAACTGAACTTGCTCTCCATCAAAAGCTCGCTCACGTCCGCCCTAAAGTCCTTCAGGACTTCCCCCAAAGGCGCCAAATCCTTGCTCTAAACATGTTCTTTCCCACTTTCTTCCAATTCAACTGCAAAACTCACTTTTCCCTCTTCTTTCCCCGAAAAAACGAAAAAATACTCCCCTTCACTCACCTCCAAACTAAAAATCCCCTCTCCCATCCCCCTCTGCTCCAAAATCAACTCTTCTTTTTCATTCAAAATTTTGAAATCCACCCTCTTATTTACGTTTTTTTTTTTTTAATTATTATTTTTATTATTATTTATCTTTTTTTTCTCATTTTAATTTTAATCTTTTTCTTTTTAATTTTCATTATTTTAATTATTATTGTCATCTTCCTAGATGCTTCCGCCCTAAGGAGCGAAAAAATAAGCCCCTCTTATTCGCGTCGCTTTTTCCACAGTCTCCATAAACATTTCTTCTTCGTTTTTTTTTAATTTAAAAGTTAACATTTCGTCCGCCACAAAGTGCTTCATTTTCTCGTCCCACTCTTTCAAAAATTATTATTCTTATTAAATTTATTAAAATTACTCTTCTCTCATTTTCTCTTTTTCTTCCTTCATTTTCTCTTTTTAGTGATTTTTTTTTTAATCTTACAAATTTTATAAATCTTGCTCCAGATCCTCTTCTTCGGAAATTTCTACATCTTCGTCTAAATTTTAATTTTCTCCTATTTATTCGCCTTATTTTTCATTATTTTCGCTTATTTACTGCTTTTTTAATTCTAAACTTTAATTTTCTTCCATTTTTTCTTCTTTTTTTTCATTTTCCATTTTTAAATCTAAATTTTAATTAATATCTTCCTATTACAACTCTATTTCTTCAGTTTTTTCCATTTCTTGCATATTTTAGTTTGATTCATCTGCTTTACAATTTGTTTATTAAAATTTACCAAAAATGCAAATTACAATTACTATCACACTTAACAATTTTAACTTTATCCACATTTTTAATAGTTTTTTGTTTTAAATTAAAAATTTTAAATAGATTTACTATGACTAATAATTAATAAATTATATATTATTAATTTTATAAACAATTAATATATAATATATTATTAATAAAATAAATTTTAATATAACTATAACTATAATTATAACAATTTATAGTTTTAAAGTATTTATTATTTTTCTATTATATCAAAAAATATAAATTAATAAAATAAAAAATTTAATTTTACTTAAATAAAAATTTTTTAAAAATTAAATTTAAATATAATAATTTTAATATCTCTCTGTCAAATTTTAATAATAAATTTAGTAAAAGATCAGAAAAATTTAATTTAAAATAAGAATAAAATTTTAACTTTAAATAAAATAAGAAATATAATTTCTTTTTTAACTTGAGAACATAATTAAAAGATATTTAATTATATTATCATTATTTTTTATATAATTTAATTTCTTCTATTTTCTATTAAGATACTTTTCATAAAATTATATAAATAGTTTCAAATTTATATATTTTCACTTAATTTAAAATTTAAATTTAAGTTAACTATAAAACCAAACACGATAGTATCAAATCGGTAATATAAAATTTACAACTATTATTTATAGAAAAATCATCATATATAATGTATAATAAGCAAAATAAGCTAAATTCTTCTTTTTATATAATTATTTAAAAATTTAAAGATTTTAATAACTTTAATTTTCGTTTAAAATTTTATAAATTTTATATTATTGAAATATTTTCTCTTATTATTTTAAAATTTATCATTTAAATATAATTTAAATCTTATAATAATTACCATTCAAAATCTAATTAATACTAATACTAGTAACTCTATATTGAAACCTTTACCATAATTTAAAATTTAAATCCTTTTAATTTTTATCAAAATCTTTTATTAATCAATTTTTTTAAATAAAATTATGAAATATGTAAGCAAATTTGCTCCTTACTATATAATTTATAAATTTAAACATGAAAATATAATAAAAAAAAATTACTTTCTAATTATATATAATTAAATTATATAGATAAATAACCAAAATTTCAATAAATCTAATATCCTAAAAGAAATATATTTTTATATCCAAAATAATTTTGATACTAATGCAAAAAATACAATTAAATCCAGACTTTATTTCAAAATGTTTATATTTTAAACTTCTCCTATTAAATTTACAATTTTTTAAATTAAAAATTATTTCATACTATTTTTATTTTTTATCATTATTATAATTATAATTAAAATTTCCTGATAAATCAATATTTATAACTCGACAAAAATTTTTAAAAAACTTAAAAACTAAAATTCTTATTAAAATTATTACAAAGCAACCATTCTTATTGCGAAAAAAAATTGTTTTTATTAATACTGAATAGATATTTCGAAATAATAACTTAAATAAAAATTTTATATATATTATTTTAAAATAGCGAATATAAATATTTTTTTTTAAAAATCAAAATACATACTTTCTTAATATATATGTATTTGTAAACAAATTATTTAAATTCTGGGATATCGTCATATAAAAGAATTTTTCTACAAAAACTTAAAAAAAAAATAAAGAGAGGAAAAAAAGCATTTTCAAATTTTAATTTATAAAATACCTTTTAATAAATATTTTAAAAATGTTTACCTTTAATTTATTAAAAAAAGTCTAAATAAATTGAAAAATTAAAATCAATAAAGAAAATTCCATAAAGTAAAAACAAATCAAAACCTATTCCTCATCTTCAATCTCTAACCCCTCAAAATCATTGCAATAAATATTTTAAAAAAAATCAAACAACTATCCTTCCTAACCTAATAAAACCAACTTCAATAAAAATATAAATAACCATAATATTCATTCTCATAAAAACACAAAAAAAAAAACAAAAACAAAAACAAAATCAAAAAAATAAATAAATAAAAAAATAAATTAAAAAATAAAAATAGAATAAATAAATAAATTAAATAAATAAATTAACAAAAATAAAAAAACATATATCATCAAAAACACATACATACATAAAAAAATATATATATATAATATTAATAAAATAATAAACACCCATGACCACAGCACAACACAAAGAAAAGGAAAATATTTAACCCGAACCAGAGCCCGAACACTAATAAGACTCAGAAATCCAAGTCGACTCAGTTTTAACTCTCAAAAAATATCACTCTTCTCCAGTCAAAACCAAAGCCCTTGGCCTCGGCGCCAAGGCAAATCCTAGAATAGTCGAAAATATTCTCAAAAATTAAGGTAATAAAATAAATAAATATGTATTAAAAATATTATTTTCACCCCCATTTTACTCGAAAATTCACACTTTTGTTTCTTAAATATTTTTTTACTTATTTAATGATACTTACTATTATTAAAAAAAAACAAAAAAAAAACATAATTAATATAAGAATAAATAATTTCAGCGTAAATTTTGATAAATACTTATGAATATCGGAAAATTTTAATATAAAACCTTTTAATTTTATAGACTATGATCAAGAACAAAATATTCTCGCTTGCTAAAAGTAAATTTATATTAAATTTTTTGAAAAAAACATAAGTTAATTTTTTTCTTTTCTAGTAATTTAGTTAACCTTTAACTTATTTCTGAGAAAACCTAATTGGAAAAATAATAGTCTACATCTACGGAAACCTCTAACCACTAGGGTAATAAATTTATAAAATTTGAAATAAAAGCTCGAAAAAATTTAAAATTTTCGCATTTTTTAAACCCCACCTCTAAAATTTTTAAATATCCAAAATTTTATACCTTTATTAAAATAGAATATCAAAATAAATATCCTTATTTTTATTTTATTCTTTATTTTTATTTTCAATTATTTTTTACTTATATTAAAATTATTATTTTCAATCATATTATTAAAACAAAAGAAAAAAATAATTAAAATAATTAATTAATTAATTATAAAAAAAAATATTTATTAATTAATTGCTTATTATTCCTATCAATAACTATTTTAAGAAAAAAATCAATTATTCCACATAAATTAAGTTCAGAAATCAAAAATTTACCACAATTAATTTAATACAATTTAATTATCTTAATTTGACAATTGTTATCAAATATAAAATGCTAATCAATCAATAAATTCTATTTAAAAAAATTTAAATTTAAAAAAAAAACACTAAACGATAATAATTAAATCAATAATATAAATAAACATTTTTATCATTTTTATTAATGTTTTAATTTCAAATATAAATTTTATTATTTTTAATTTTAAAAAAAATATTTTAACCTAACCCTAATTTTCTAATTCAAAATTTAACGTCATATTCTTTTTACAAATTTTCAAAACTATACCTAATTTTTTTTAATTTAACTTTCTTTATTAATATTTATCCATTTTATAATAATAAAAAAAACAGTTGAAGAATAAATGTACACAAAAGAAGAAAAAAACTAACTAATCAAAGAATCCAAAGAAATCCAGTAAACATATTCCTAAAAAGATACCCAAGAAGAAGTAACAAAAAAAAAAAACCTTAATTTTATATTTTATTTTCTTAACTAAAAATTTTTTATATATAACAAAAACAAAAAAAATCTTACCTACATAATTTTTATTAAATTTTTCAGGTTTTCCAAAAAGAAATCCAAAACAATGTAATTCAATTTTCCAAAGACCTCTATAAAAAATTTATAATCACTTCAATTCTCGAATCTAATAATTACTCTCACATTCTACAAATACTCTAAAAAATCAAATAAAACCTTAAAACTCTCTCAGAAGACCAATTTGCCTACAAAACAGTCCAAGCTGCTCTCTAATTCTTCAAAAATTTCAGATAAAAACAAGAAAACCAGGAAAAATAATTAAAATAAGAAAATAAATAAGAAGAAAAAAATGATAGTTTAACTAAAGAACAAATAAAAACAATAAAAAATCTTAATTCCTTTTATTTCGATTTTATTTTAAAAAACGCAGAAAATTCACATTTATCCACCCATTAATATGGCAATTATCTAGTTTCTACAGCTATAGAAACTTTCGACAAAGAAAACCTGTCAAAACTAATCAAAATCCTAGACCAAAATGTAAACCTAAAATTTTCACTTATATTTAACTTTTGATAAATAAATAAAAGCTCTAAAATTTTCATATTTTCGTATTTTAGATAAAAAATTAATTTAATATAATAATATTCATTTTAAATTTAAAAAAAAATTAATCTTATAAAATATTTATTTATAAAAATTTCCTTTTTGTTTTAAGATGCTACAAGAAAATAACAACAATATTGATCTTTGCAGTAATTAATACGGCTGTCTTATGATTCAAAAACTAATAGAGTCCTATAAAATACACAAAAATTAAAGCTGTGAAATTCAAAAAATTGTAAATTAAAATACTGAAATATTTATAAATAAATAAATATTTTGCATTATTAAATTTTTTGATTTTTAATTTTTAATTTTTGACTTTTAATTTTTAAATTTAAATTAAAATTATGAAAATAGTTAACCTAAATTATGGAAAGAATTGCAAAAAAAGCTATATAATTATCCAAATAGCAGTATTCAAACTACGTAATTCAAAAATTAATTGAAAATGGAGATGAATAATATAAGCTTTCTATTGTTGAGGAAACTATTAATAACCACTTTTTAGATCTTTGCAAAGACAAATATGGATCGTAAAAAATAACAATATTTTCCTTTTATTTTATTTTTTTATAATTATAATTTAATTAATTTAACTTATTTTATTTGTATAGAAATGTAATAGAAACCATAATAAAAAATCACGAGTCCAAAAAAATTTACAACAAATTAATGGCATTACCAACCAAGTAAACTAAAATCTTAACTTATTTTTATTTATTTTTATCATTTTTTTATTTTTTCTAGCCAATTCCAAGACTTAATTAATCACTAATACAGCAACTATGTAATTTCAACTTTATATAAAGAAAGTGATCAAGATCAGAAAAATGAACTTTTTAAAAAAGTTTAAAATTTGGATTTATCCTAACAATTAACATAATATGGTACAACAATAAAATAAAAATATTAATTCTTATAAAATTTTTAATAAATTCCTTACTTTTTAAAATATAAATTATATTTTATTTAACATTTTATTTATTTCAAGGATATAAAGTGTTATTAAATATGAAATTTAGAGGAAAAAATTACAATTAACAATAATAAAGATTCTACCAAAACCTATAGCAAAACTAAAACTACTTCTAATAATAGTAATAATAATAAAACTTAAACAATATGTATTTCTAATAGCCTTTTATGCCTCAATATTTCCCTATTTAGTAATATTAGCACCCCATTTAAATGCAATACTACCCTTAATAAATGTACGGATACTACAATAATTAAAATAATTAATAACAATAACAATTTTTACCAAACTACCACCAAACCCAATATAAAAAAAATCAATCAAACTATCAAAACAAACCCTATCACAAAAAAAAGAAAAACAGTTTCCAAAACCAATAGCAACCGTAATTTCAGAATAACAACTAAGAAGAAAAAAAAATGAACCATAAATAAAACTCTTCTTTATCTCCCTCTAACAGTAATGAAAATAATAACAATATCAGTAATAAAAATAAAAATAATTATAATAATAAAAATGATAATAATAATTAGTAAAAATTCAAAAAAAATAGCCAAAATAATCACAACTAAAACCAGCCCTCAAGCTTAGAAAAACTAAATATTTTCCCCTAAAAAAGCTAAACTTTGACCCATATAAGTAACAAATGATTTCCTATGAATAGCTTCATTTATATTTAAATTACATTAAAAAATTTCAATAAAAAAATAACAAAAAAACTACTAATTTAGTAAATTAAAACAAATTAAATAATAATATTTACTAATTTTTAAAATTTCCCTGTTTTTTATTCTTAAAAAACTCGGAAAATCTCAGAAAAAACTAAAAATTAACATTGAAGAAATAAATCTAAACTATTATATATGATTAAAAAAAAAATACAATATTATATATAATAAAATTACTTATTTTACTTAAATATTTATCATTTATTATTATTATTTTTACAATATAAATTAAAATTTTAATATATATAATAAAAACTTTACATCGTTTCATATAACACTCTTTTACTTTTATATATTACTATATTCTTTTAAAATATTACTTTTATTATTTTTAAAAGTTATCTTAATTTTTTTCTCATTATTTTTATTACTAATATCTTAAAATTAACACTTTATTTTTATTTCTTATTGATTTTTTTCTTATGCTTATTTCTATTTTTAAATTTAGTTTTTATTTTTAACATTATAATTATTTTTATTTTAATTTTAATTTTATTCCAATTTTTTTTACTCAAACATCCTAGAATCTTTTATCTAATTTTTTTAAAACTAATATATTTATTTCATTTTATCGTGAATTTACTAAAAAAGTTAACAATCTTACAAATTGTCACCGAAATCCAAATTTTCCAGCATTTCTTTTTTTTTTTCATCATAATTTATGGCCCATTAATTCTCTTAATTTTATTTATTTTAAAATTTTTTTATCTATTAATTTTTTTCTCCATCTTTATTTTCAAATTATTATTAATTTTTATAAAAATTATAATATATTTTATTAGGAAACTCCGTTTATTTTATTAATTATTTATTATTATTACTAGTTTTATTATTAAAAGTGTTATTCTTACTTAAAATTTCATATTTTTTCCATGTTAATTCTCTTTATTTTTAATTTCTTTAAAGCTATTTGTTTTTTATTTTATCCAAATTATTATCTTTATTTTCGGAAATTTTAAGTTATTTTTAAAAACCCTTTTTTTTAGGAAAAATTTACTATCCTGTATCTTTTACTGAAAATTATTTAACCCTTTATTTTTAAATAAAGGTTTTCTACTTTTAAATTTCATTTATTTTAACATTTTTAAATATATCTTTTTAATTTGTGTGCATTATTTATCTTAGAATTTTTTTTTTTTTTTTTCTTATAAATTCACGCTAACATTTTGAATTTTAATTTAATAATAATAAAAACATTCCAATAAAAATAATTTTTCTAAGTACACAATATTATCATATGTTTATTTTTATTTTAATTTTTAATTTTTAAATTTATATATAAATATAAAGTAAACTTAGTATACTTAAAAAATAACGTAATTTATATTGTTTTATTGAAAAAAGATAATTATAGATTATCATTTTCATTAAAAATTTGTATAAATTTAACCAGATCAGATAATACAAAGGCCAATATTGTAAACATAGTCCCATCCTTCATAGAAAACATGGTCAACAACCTATAATTTTTAAAATTATAAATAAAATTTAATTTGATTAGATTTGTAATTTAAAATTTTAATTTATAGTTAATATTTTAATTATTTTTAAATTTATATCTTTATTTTTTTTTTACACTTGTAGTAAACACATATTTGTTGCTACATTCTGGATCTTCGCCATTAGTTTTAGAACATAAAGTATGTGATTTTTCAGGGCTAGAACCTTTGTCATAAAAAATTTCTTATGAAGGGTGTGAAAAACCAAAATCTTTAGGTGGAAGATGAGGAACTGGGTCTCTACCATGTGTAACTGTAAAATAATTATTTTAAAAGTTAATAAAATCAGATGTAAATTTTAAAATGATAAAGCAAATTAGCTGAAGTTTTGATATTTTATTTAAAAATAAATCAAAAATGAATTTGAAATTTTCTTATCCTTATAATGTTACCTCTCATCAATTAATTGCTTAAATTCTCCGAAATATAATCAATTACTGCCTAATTTCCAATCCTAGGTTATCCAAAATTATACCAAACAAAATCAGTATATCCTACAAAAACAAAAAATAAATATAAAAACTTAAAAATTAAAAAAAAATAATTTAAAAATGTCATATATAACTTAATAATTACCATGCTAAATCAAATCCATAGCGTTAAAAACCGACAAAGCTGCTCCCAAAGAGTGTCCAGTAAGATAAATTCGACTTTCAGGATGAGCTTCTCTCAATTTTTTAAAAGCAACCCAAAAATAATTTTAAAGACCTTACCACCCCATCCAAAATCCTCTGTGCACTTTACAGCCATCACAATAAGGGTAATCAGTTTTAAAATAGTTCAAATCTTCCATCCATTGTCTAATTTTTAAAGTTCCTTTCCATGAAATAACAATAGCATCTAAAGGTTCGTAGTACCCAATAAATCCCTTATTCACTTTATTCTTAAATTAAAATATTTAAATAAATATTTTATGAATTCATTTTAAAAAATAAAATACTAATCTTATTAACAAAAAAAACCAAAGAAAACAAAAAATTCTAAACATAAAACTCGTAAAAAATTATTTACAGCTGATTAAATCACAGTAATTTCCTACATACCTTGATATTTTTTACCTAATTAAAAACAAACATAAACATATTAATTCCAAATTTATATTATAAATTATTTAAAATTTTACAGGGATTTCCACATTTCCACTTAGTAATTTTCTTAGGTAAACAATAAGCAGCTTAAGTAAAAGCAGCTAACATTCTCCCAGTTTCTTAATCGTATTCATTAGCTACATCTTTAACAATTTTTTCTTAATTTTAAATATCTTATATAATAATTTCTTAATCATTAACAGTTTTCTTAACTTCTCTGGTCAACTGATAACCTTAAATCAAAACCAAAATTGCCAAAAACACTAAAACTTTATTCATCATTTTTTTTTTATTTTGTTTTTTCTTTATTTTTTTTTAGATTATTTTATAAAAAAAATCATAGAATCACCGAATAAAATGAAAAATTTTAATTAACCTATTAATTAACTATTTAATAAAAAATTAACTAAATATCATAAATATTACATAAGCATTTCGCATATTAATCCCATTTTAAAATAATTTTCTATACCATTACGCTATATCTACCCGAAATAAATAAAGATTAATTCTTTTTTATAAAAATGATAAAATAATAAAATATATATGAAATTTCTAAAATATATTTAATAACAAATGTTACCTATAATATATAAGAAATTCAATAGTAAATATTAATTATAATGGGTTTATTTATTTATATTGTTTAAAAAAATTTACTAATATTTGATAATATTTAAATATCTTAGAATTTTCTAATCTTCATCTATTATTATTAATTTTCTTATAAACCTTAATTTTAAATTAATCTATTAACTAATTTAATTACTTAAAAAAAACATTTTCTCTAATTTTTCCTTCTATATTATTCTAAGCATATTTAATAAATTATATTTATTAAATTTTAGGTCATAATATTTCTGCTTTTATTTAAAAATAAATATTATATTATAATAAATTTAAATTATTATATTAATTTTTAAACAATAAATTTAAAGTCAAAATTAATGTCATATGTATTAAAAATATATTATAGTTAAAATGTGATAAATTTGAATTTAAAATTATAATCTTACTTTATTTTAATTTGATCATATTTTATACATATATAAAGAAACAAAATGAATTTTTTAATTTATATACTAAACCATTATTAAATGTAAAATTTATGTATTATAACAAATCTTAAAAGTATCTTAAAATAAATTATTTGAAAATTATATTGAATAAAATTAAATAAATAAATTTGTTTTATTCTTTCAATAAAATATTATCAGATAATACAAAGGCCTATATTATAAACATAATCCCATCCTTCATAGAAAACGTGATCAACTACCTTTTAAAGTTAAAATATAATAATTTATAAACAAATTATATTATATAATAGATAAAACAAAACTTAAAAATACAAATAAGTGAAAATAATAGATTACTAATTTTTTTAAAAAAATTTTTAAATTATATTTAAAATATAAATATTTAAATAAATAAAAGTATTTTTAATTTTTAAACTTACATTAGTATCTAGTTTATATTTATCACTGCATGTAGGATCTTCTCCATTTGTGGTAGAGCATAAAGTATGTGATTTAGAAGGGTCAGAACTCTTATCATAAAAAATTTCTTAAGCTGGATGGAAAAATCCAAAACTTTTAGGGGGAACATGAGGAACAGGATCTTTGTGATGAGTCACTATAAAAAAAAAATTATTTTAATTTATATTTTACACTATCAATTTTTCTTACCTCTCATTAATCTATTAGTCAAGTTATTTTATATATAATCAACAACCGCCTAATTTCCAATTCTAGGCTATCCGAAATTATACCAAACAAAATCAGTAATACCTAAAAAAAACAAAAAAATTAATATAAAAAAACATTTAAATTCATAAAACTTTAAAAATTTATACCATTTTCGATCAAATCCATAGCATTAAAAACGGACAGTGCGGCGCCCAAAGAGTGTCCAGTAAGATAAATTTTACTTTCAGGATGAGCTTCTCTTAATTTATTAAAAGCGAGCCAAAAATAACTTTAAAGACCTTCCCAGCCTTACCAAAATCCCTTATGCACTTCACAGCCGTCACAATAAGGGTAAGCAGTCTTAAAATAGTCGAAATCTTCTAACCATTGTCTAATTTTAATTGTTCCTTTCCAGGAAATTATAATGGCGTCTAAGGGCTCGTAATATCCTGTGAATCCTTTGTTTACTTTGTTCTTTTTTAAAAAAAAAAATATTATTATAAATTTCTTATTTAAATTCTTATTTAATAGTTTTTTTTTATTTTCTAATTTCTCAACAACAAAAATATCATAATTTATTAAACAATATAAAAAATCTAACTCTAAATTATTTTTTTTTTAAATAACAATATTAAAATAAAAATAATTACAGCAGATTATATCACAGTTATTTCCTACATACCTTGATATTTTTTACCTAAATAAAAATAAAAAATTTAACAAAAACCCTTAAAACATATAAACCATTCTTAAATTTATTCTTTAATAAAAATAAAAAAATAAATTAATTTAAATTTTACAAGGTTTTCCACATTTCCACTTAGTAATTTTCTTAGGTAAACAGTAAGCAGCTTAAGTAAAAGCAGCTAACATTTTTCCAGTTTCTTAGTCGTATTCATTTGCTACATCTTTAACAATTTTTTCTTAATTTTAAATATCTTATATAACAATTTATTAATCCTTAACAGTTTCCTTGATTTCTCTGGTCAACTGATAACCTTAAATCAAAACCAAAATTGCCAAAAAAACTAAAACTTTATTCATCATTTTTTTGTTCTTTTTTTTTTTTTTTACAATTATTTTTATTATAATTTTTTTTTTTTTATTTTATTTAATTAAGATTAATTGAAAAAGAAATATCATTTATTGTTATTAATTGTTTATTATTTATTTGAAAATAATTATATCATAATCATTAAGACTTAATTTTTCGCATTATAGTCTTAATTTAAATGCAATTTATTATATATTACGCATAATCTACCTATTAAAAAAAAAGAATAATCATTACTAATACATTAATATTTATTAAAAAAAAATATTCTAATTTTTCTAATAGAAAATTAAAAACAATCGCACATGAACTTATTATTATAATTTTATATTAATAAATGAACATAAATTATTGTTTAACTAGTTTTAGATTCTCATTTTTTTTTTAAATATCAATTAATAATAGATTTTAAATGTCTTAAATAATTTTATAAAGAAAAGATATAAAAAAAATATTATTATACAACATTATTATGGAAATCATATTATATTTATTCAAAAAATTAACGCCAAATAGTAATATATTGATTAATTATAAAATATTAAAAATCTTTTCAAATTTATATAATTTTTATTTCATTTATATATCTGAAAGAAAGAAACAAATGATTGAATAATTCAGATTTTATTTTATTATATTATATTATATTATTAAACGTAAAAAATTTCTAATATTGTACGACAAAATTAACCAAAAAAAATAATTTTAATACCAATAATAAAAAATATTAAAGATTATACTTATTTAAAAGATAGCAAAACAAAAAATTATATATTTTTCTAACATACATTATTTTTAAAAATTATAAAATTGAATCGCTGGACACTCCAAAATTTATAAACTAATGGAAATTATTCAATCAAATTAACTTTAACATTTTTTAACCACTATAATTCTTAATTAACCTAATTAATTAAAAAAATATTTTAAAAAAATTAATTTCCAAAAAATAAAATCAATTAAACAATTAAATAAAAAACATAAAATAAATTTTTGATTTTTTTCTTATAATGAAACAGGAGTTAAATCTAAAAGAATAATTAAAAATATACAGAGAATTCAAGAAATCCTTCTAAAATAACAATTAAAAATCCTAAAATCAACTACAAAACTGCAAAATTTTTAATAACTAGAAAATTTTAATTAATTATCATGATAATGAAAATAAAGAAAATTTAGATTTAAATAAAATCGAAAATTAAATCCATTAAAATCAGTTTTAAAATATAACTAATTTAAATTATTCGAAAAATATAGTTTCAAATCTGCTTAGTCCAAGTAATTTCCAAAATTTTTTATTGTTTTCTTTCTTAAAATTGTCAATTTTTTTTACACAAAAAAGATAAGTAAAATATAATTAACTGGTTTTTTTAATAAAATAATTTATTAATATAGATACAATGGACAAAATAAATTATATCAAACAGCAATCTCCGCAATTTAACTCTGAATTTGATCTTAATTAAGAATAAAATGAATATAGCAATAAAAATTTTATTAATAATGATAATAATTATAGTAATAATAATCAATAAAATTCTCCAATAATTAAATTGAAAGTTAAAAATTTAAATGGATAACACACTTTTAATAACAATGCCAGTTTTGATTAAAATTTAAATAATAACAATACTTTCGATTCAAATTCTCCTAAAAATTAACATTACCAATAAACAGCAACATTTAGTAATTTTTTTATAAATAATAATTATTTCAATTTTATAAAAAATGGATTCATTATTAAATTTTTGAAAATTCTTATTATTTTTATATCTCTTAATTTTTTAATAATTTTTTAGAAGCCTAATAAAATCAGTTATTGCCAAATGAACCTTATGAGTACTAAAATACAGGTAAAATAACAAAATTTTAAACTTAATTTCTTTTAATTTTTTTTTTTTCATTTTAAAAAAGTTGACAACACAGAAAATCTATAAAATCATAATTAGAATCAGAATGAAATGGACACTTTGCCAACTTAACCAAATACAAATGACGATGTTTTTATAAATTAATAATAAAATTTCAGCTATTTTAATTATTAAATGCATAATTCAGATTAAAATTAGATCTAAAATAAGGAAAAAAATTGCTAAAAAAGTTAAAATCCATATAAATTCAACAATCAGCTTTAAATTTCTAATTAAAATTTTATTTTAGAAAACTTAAATACTAATATAACCAAAAAGCATAGATAATCAGTATAGCTAGTCGATAATACATAAAAATAAAACGAAGATAATTAATAAACATAAAAAGACTAAAAAATTTAAAAAAATTAATAATTCAATTTCTTTTCTAGCAAATTTTCTTAAAATTAACAAGAAAATTTGACCTAATAAGATGGCTAAATTTAATTATATGATAATAATCATATAATTAATTAATAAAAATTATAACACAATATAAATTCTAATTAAAATTAAATTAAGCCAAGAAGTCTTTCTTTAGCTAATCAATATTAATACAAATCCCATAATTAATAAAATATAGTTAATTCTCCTATAGAAAAAAAATCAAATTAAAGACACTATTTATCCTAAAAGTACTTTATAAATCATCAAAATAAAAATAATTTCAACATTAACAACAAATTTTAAAATATTTCTAAACATAGATCATTATCAGATATTAATTTTTAACAAAATAAAAAATATAATTTATAATAACAATAATTCAATCAAATTTAAAAAATAAATTAAACAATTTAAGTATCTCACAATTAAAATTAAAATAACAGTCTTTTTGATTCGACCCTATATAGTAATAATAATAATTAAAAAAATTAAACTCCATAAAACGAAAATTTAAACTAAAAAACTCATTTTTAATTTCAAAATTAGCATCCACTAAATGAAAACTCACCTTCAATAGAACAAAAACTATAACAATAAATAAAATAACTTACTTAAAAAAACTATGAAATTCAAAAACAAAACCAAATACTTATAAAAACTCAGCAATAAGATGCAAAACTTATTAAAGAATTAAAATATTAAGTAATTAGCTAATTATTTTTTTCAATATTTTATAATAAAGTATATTTTACATAATAATTTATATTTTATTTACTAAATTATAATATTTTAAAAATTTAAACTAAATTCTAAATTTTTTTAAAATAAGGTAGAAATATTATCATAAAATTAACAGCTAAATAGTCAAAATTAACAAAATATAATATAAAATAAAAGCCAAAGTAAAATTTCTCCTGAAAAACTATTATCATTATTACAGGAAAAACAAGAAGAAAATTTTTAACTTGCGGCTGAAATTGTCACTTTAAGAACTAAACTTGATCAAATACAAAGCAATTAAATTTCTACTCGATTCTCATCTTTATAGTAAAAATATAAATCAAATAATAAATCCCCAAATTAAAGTCAAAATAAAACCTAAACATCTAATTTTAAAACCTAAAATTTTTAAAATCAAAATTCAAATTCATCTTAAAACTTAATTTAAAATCCGAACTGTTAATGTTTATAGATTAATTAATTTGAGGGGAAAAAAAATTTTATGTCTGGTAAAACTTCTTTTCAAAATTAAAATAGCTCTGAAATTAATAAATAAGGACATTAAGCTAACCAAGATAATTAAAAATCATTTTAAAAATTTAATAATAATTTAAAATAAAAAAAGAATGATTAATAATAAACGCATCATTAGGCCAGCTTTAACACATTTACAACTTCTGTAAATGATATACAATAACAATTCGAGTCCATCAATATTCTTAACGAATAAAAAAATATATCAAATATAGATGATATTTAAAATTAAAATAATAATTATAGTTAAAATTAAAAACAAAACTAAAACTAATCAAAAAATATAAATAATAATAATCTTAACATAGAACAGTAATTAAAAAGATAAAACAAATCTATCTCTTTGTAAAATTCAACATAAATGAAAAATTTCCCAAATTAATTCAATTTTACCACATAAAGAAATGAAAGTATTTAAAATTTAAATTTAAATTAAAATTAAAATCATAATAGCTACCGTTCTCTTTATAATCCTAATTACCTGTATTAGTAAAATGATGAAATATGATTTTATTTTTAATGTTTAATAATTAGAACCAAAAATTGTTAATATTTACTAATAAATACTATTATTAAATATATACTTTTAACTTACTTATAAAAATTACTGTATTATGCACATAATACCCTAATTAAAAATAAAATCTATTTTTATTTTATTTTATTTCTGCCTGTTTTAATAAAATAATTTAATATATAAATTCCAAATCAAAAAAATATTAAAAATCAATCAAAAATAACAAAAACAAATAAATTTTTTCTAACATCTACTACCTTCCAAAACAATATAAAAATATTCTAAAGAATAAACAAAAAAAAAATAACCAAATAAAATTAACCTATTATTTATAAAAATATAAAAAAATGTATCAAACCCAACCCCAACCCCAACCCCAAGAGAAATTAACAGCTTCAAAACTTTTTTTCAATTCAAATCACGCAGATTCGATCATATAAAATGAGTTCAAAAAAATAAAAGAATAGTAAAAATAAAATCAAAAATTACAAGAAGAACAAAACACTTTTAGACAAAGCTTAAACCAACAAACATATCACAGTAAAAAAAATTGGATATTTTTTTTTTTTTTTTAATAAAAAATTAAATAAAATAAAACTATATAAAGCAAAACGGCCTAAACAATTATTTTTTTTTCTATTTTTTTAGCATCTTTAAACGAATAAACTCCTATACACTTAGTCTCGAATCAGTCAATATATTCAAATGGTTTAAATCAAATAAATTCAGCTTTTAAAAAATCATAACTACAAGAAGAAATTGTTAGTATCTAAAGAACAATAGAACAAGAAAAAAAAGATTTAAAAAGACACAATTCTTCCCAAAAATTCCTCAAATAATAAATGCCTGTTTTTCAGTTCCAGTACAAAGCAAAACTAAGCCCTTAAAATAAAAAGTAAATATTTATTTCATTTTAATTTAATTTATAAAATATAATTTTAAATTATCTTTTGCAACTTTATTCTATTTAATTACTTATTTTTTATAGTAAAAAAAACTTAACGCAAAAATCTAACCTTGCAAGTAACTTTCTGTATTCGGATATATAATAAAACGGTTAAAATGGTTAAAATAATCTTAATAAAAAAAATAATGATCTTAGTTAAAATTATAACTAAAATTCTATCTAAAATTCCCCCGCTGACCTTAATTACGAATAAATAATAAACCCAAACATAAAAATACAAGAAAAATATTTTAGTAGCCAAAAACCAACCTAAATTTAGAATAATTAAGTAGAATAATTTTTTTTTTTTTTTTATTATTTATTGTATAAATTCTTAAAAACGTTACTATATAAATTTATATTATATAATAACTTTTTTTTATTATTTTAGGATTCTAAAGTATCAGAATATGCTTTTTGTGAATAAAGCCAAAATAATTTCGACTAAATAAACTCTAATTAAATAGAATTAATTGTAAACTGGCTTTATAATTTAGGCATTATAAAAGATAGGTCCACTCAATTCATTTAAAATCTCTCAAATTTATCAAAAAACGGCGTTTTTATTATAGATCTTCTAAACAGGTAATTAAATAATTAATTATTTAATAGAAAAAAATAATTTAGTATTTTTTTAAATATAATTTTTAAATATATTTTTAATTATTTTTACATAAATTTAGAATTAAAGGCAAAAATTCTTAAAATATAGAAGGGATTTTTAGGCAAACAAAATCATAGACGCAAATTAACCAAAACTACTAAAAAATATTTAATTTTCTGCAAAATCAAAATAAATTTAACCCTAGATTTCATTATTTCTAATAACAATTGATAAACGGAGAGCCTAAAGCTTTCTTCGATTTATTAGAGGACATTTACTATTTCAGTAAAAATAAAACTTCACCTCACGATATAAGAATATAAAACAGTTGTAATAATATATAAGATTAAGTACTTGAAAATAATGAAAATATTGTTTTTAATAACTTAACTCAAAATAAAAGTCAGTATCAAAATTCAAACTAGAATTCCACCCAACACAAAAAAAGCATTACATTCAATTTCCAGAATCCCCAAACCCAGAGACAATTCAACTCACAAACAAACTCTAAATTTAAATTCGAAAACTAAACCCCAAACAAACTCCAAAAATCCCCTCAAATCATCCCAAAATAACTACAAAAATAACAACATTAACAAAATTCTCTCCTAAATTACCCCAACCCCAACCTAAACCCCAATCTCAACCCCAATCCTAACCCCAACCCTAACAAATTCCAAATCAAAAAAATATTAAAAATCAATCAAAAATAACAAAAACAAATAAATTTTTTCTAACATCTACTTTTAAAACTCAAAAATTCTTTCTCAAAATCAAAATTCTTCCCTTTTTTTCGCCTCAAAATAAAACACCCTAAATTACTCAATTTTTAATAAACTTACTCTAAAACCTGAAATTACGGACCATTAACAAAAAATTGTCTCTAATTTCCTTTAAAAAATACACCTTTAATAAAATCAAGTCAGAGCCAATCTAGGCGTTTTCAAAGACCCAACTAGAAATGGAATTTTCTTAATCTAACTAGCAGAAAAACTTAACCAATAAGTAAAATTTTTGTCGTTTTTTTTTAATAAATTAATTAATTACAACTTTAAAATTTAATTAATTATTGTTGTTATTTTAAAATAAAATAAATTAAATTATGATAAAATAAAATATAATATAATAAAAACTTTTATATCAAATTAAATTTTTAAAATTAATATAAAGATTTAAACCTTCTTTCCAAACCCTTAAAACCTAGAAGAATGCAAGTTTAATATAATTTCTGCATTTGAGTAACTTGAGCTACCGCAAACTTTCGACTATGAACAGTATGCTCTAGGAATAATGAGTGGTAAACCAAGATTTTTAACGTAAGCTATTTACCATTTAATCGAAAATCAAAGTCTAAATTAAAACAAAGTTAATTAATAATATTCTTAATCTCAATCTTAATCCCAATTTTAGACAGATAATTTTTAGAACCAAAGTCAAAATTCTTCAAATTTCTAACAAAAAAGTTTCTCCAAACATAGTCTCAGTCAAATGATTTTACCATAATACCAATAAAGCATAAGAATTTTACCTTATACAGAACAACAATTAGAAAACCTCAAATAAAACACAATAAATTGGCTATAATAGGAATTTTAAATCAATTATTTAGATCAGCCAATCCAAAATTTCCAGTAATTGCTTCCTTTTTTTAGAAATGGACTTTTATTTTTTACTATTTTCTCCCAAATTCTGCTAAAAAATATAACCCCAGTCCACATAAACCCACTTAAAAATTCCCAATAAATAGCAAATATTAATAAAATTTTAGATCAAGTCAGAAAAAACCAAAATTTCGGATAAAAATTCCTCTGGAGCCAAGAATAAATTGCGCAAGGAAATGATTAAATTATTTTGGGCTTGATTGAAGATTTAAGAAGATTTTAAGATAATTTACCCCCTAGATAATAACCTGACTATTTTAAAGAAGGACCGTATTTAGGAATTGAATAATACCTAGCAAATAAAAATTAAAATTAAAATCATAACTCAATAAACCAAAATTAAAATTTATCTTAATAAAAAAATGATAATTAAAGTCATTTCAGTGGTAAATAAAACAATTAATATTAATAAGTAAATTCGAATTAAGATAAATTAAAAAGCTCTATAAAAAATTTTAGACCTTCTTCTTCAAATTTTAATTATAATAATAATTCTTCAAATTAATCAAAACACTAAAATGACATTAACAAAAATATACTCTAAAAATCGTAAAAAATAAAAAATTATGTCAGAGAAATTTAAGATAGTGCTGACCTAAATAAATCTAGAAAAATTGATAACTTAAACTAAACAAAATCTCAATTTTACAATATCCGTGAATAATAATAATCCAGGCAAAACTCTATTTAATTAAGATAAAGTGAAAAAAATTTCTTAAACAACTATAATGATAATTAGAACAATAGTTACAATTTTAATGAAAATAATACTTAATTTAATAATATAAATAATAATCCTTTTAATAACCAAAATTAATCCTAAAGCCAAAGAATTCCTAATTCATAATTGATTAGAAATCAATCTTTTTCGGGGCATTTTTAAAACCACTCTCCTTCTTAATAAAAACAAAACATATATGAAAATTATAACAATAATTTAAATTAAAATTCGAAATAGAAATAAAGATAATCAATGAATCCTTTCTTTATTTCCCAAAACTAATACTAATTTTCCCAAACCTAAAATCCATAAAACTAATATAGTAACAACTAAAATTTTTCAAAAAACAACCAAATTTCTACTAAAAAACCTAAAAATGGAATCCTCAAAAATTTCAGTACCATAAAAAAAAATAACAACTCATTTCATTCACGTAATAAATAAATAAATAAATAAATAAATAAATAAATAAATACTAATTATTTAATTTAGGCACCTGAAGTGATGTTATTTAATACTTTTTTAAAGAAGCAATTTTCAATTTTCAATTTTCTTATAATTTTTATATAATAAATATTTTTTATATTTCCAAAAGAAAATAATAGCTTTTACGAAGAAATTAATGAAAATTCCAACTTAAACTAATTAATAAATAAAATAATTGACTGGCTCTCAGACCATGGATTTGCTGAGTTTGCTTTGCAATTAGATTTTTATTAACCAGTTATAGAGGAATTATAAGATGGGTATAAAAAAATACTTATTTTGTCATTAATATTAAAAAAAAAAATTATGCTAATTAAAATTATTTTATTATTAGAATATTCCTATCAAAATTAGTTGAATAATTAGAAATGAAAAATATCGACGGTATAATACAAAAACCAACCACTAAAGCTAGTTGTATCGTTAATATTAGAAAAATTTTTGAAATTTTAAAAAAAAATAAAAAAATGGATCCCTAATTATTATCTTAGCCTGAAAAACTTTTATAAGCTGATAATACTTATATTTTAAACCTTTTAAACAACATAAGAAAAGCCTATGAGTCACACAATACATACATATCAAAACTAAAGTAATTTTATAAAAAAAATAATTTATTTTAATTAATAATCATGATATGAAATTTTAATTTTATTTAATTAAATTTAAAGTTCAAATTATGGTCAATCTTTCAAAAGTCTAAACTAAACGGGAATTTCAAATATTAATTCATCTTTTAACAATACCTATTTAAAAAACAAAAGTACTTAACTTTAAAGTCCCAGTAAAAATTAAAATCTTTACTATTACAAAAATAGAGAAGAAAACTATATACTAAGTCCTTAACAGAGGGCTAAAATCTTAACTCCAGGAAAATGACTGAAAAATAAATACATATAATAATACAGCATATTTATCTATTTTATCATAAAAGTACCAATAATTATGTTAATATTTATTTATTCTATTTCAATTATAAAATTACAATATTTAAAATAATAAAATTATTATTTATTATATACAAAACTTTACTTCAAATAATAAATATAAATAACAGCAAAAATTACAATTTTAATAATAAATAATATTTAATTACTTTTAATATAACCAATTTTAATTTTTATTTCAAATTATCGAATTAAATAACAAAAATAAAAGTAAGAATGAAAAAAAACAACATATATTTAATTATTTTTAATAATTATAATTATTTCTTCTTCTATTTAAACAAAAAATAATAATAAAAAATAAAATTATAATAAAATATTTAATTAAATAATAATAATAAAAAAAAAAATAATCTTAGCAAATTAAAATAATCTCCCAAACTTAAAAACTAAAAAAACTAATGTCAATTTCCAGAGGTACTTATTTTTAAAATCTAAAAAATTAATAAAAAAATCATATAAAATAATTAAAAATTATTTATTTCAGGATACAACACCCCTTTCGACGAAAGAATCCAAAAAATTTAAGAAAAATTATCAAGTGTTCAAGTAAAAAAAATCCCATTTTTAAATTTTATATATAAAAAAAAAAAAAGCATTTACAAGTCTATTTCAAAGCAAAATAAAAATAATAAATAAAATTATCAATTTAATAAAACTAATTAACCTTCTTAAAATTTTTAATTTTAAAATTATATATATATATTATTTTTACAATTAATATTATTTTTTTACTTTCTTTTTTAGATTGGAGTCAATGAAAATAGATATACCAAATTAGAATCTGCAGATGCCAGATTATCTGCTATTGAAGAATAATTTGAAGATATTTAAGGAGTATTTTTTGATAAATTAAATGGGTTAAGGGACAATGTAAATTAAAATTTTATCTACCAATAAAATTAATATAATTTAACCATAAACCACTAGAAGAAAAAATCAAATTTTTTAAACTTTTAATCTTATTAATTAATATAACAAACTGTTAAAATAATAATATAACTATAATTAATTATATAAACTATTTACTAATAAATCCATTAAATTTTTAAAAAAATAGATAAATAAATTATCTAAAATCTTTGATGAAGAAAAATTAAACAGAGAATAATTAATTGAATAGAAATCTAGAGATATTAGCAATTTAGAAAATAAATTCTTACATGCCATCGACTCAGAAAATTAAGTAAAAAAATAAACAATCTAAAAAAACCCCATATTATTTATATTATATTATATTAATTTCTTTTCTAAAGTTATTTCTCTTTATCAATTTCAAACTAAAATATATATAAAATGGATAATGATTTTAAATTTTTTTATAAATAAACTTAAATATTTTTAAAATTAAAAAGACCAGAAAAGAAGGAGATAACAGATTAATAAGACAAGTAGAAGAAAAAACTTCTTCTTTGAAAACTGAAATCAATTTCGAGGCCAAAACCAGAAACGACGAAATAGAAAACCTCCACTTGTCTCTCGAAAATGACCTCCCCAAAATCTAAGAAGCCTTAAGATAGGCCGCCCAAGACAGAGAAGAGTCAGACACAAACGTAATGAGCAATATCAGATCTGAATTATCCAAATTGTCCTCCAATATCAACTAAGAAAAAAAAGTAAATATAAAAATAAAAATAAATATAAATATAAATATAAGTATAAGTATGATTTAAGATTTATAAATCATTTTTAAATTTTTTTTAATTTTATTATTTATTGTTCTAATTTAATTACTTCATACACCCTAATTATATTTATTAATAAAGTATATTCTAAATTATTTTTAAAAAATTAGAATAGAGAAGAATCAGAAGGTGCAATTTTCGATATGCTTAAAGATGTTGTTAATAGAGTAAAAGTAGAATTAGATGTAGAAAAAAAAAATAGGTAAAAATAATTAAATTTTAATTTTATTTTAAAAAAAAAATTAATACAATATAAAATATAAATTATATTTATTTAAATTAAGAGAAGAAACCGAAGATAATTTATTAACTTTATTGGAAGATACTTGCAATAAATTAAACACTGTTTCTAATTTATGATAAATCTGATATAAATATAAAATTTATTTACAATAAAAACTTAATTTTTGGAAACAAATTAGCTTTTATTTATATAATATAATTATAAAAATATATACTATCCTTTGTATTTCTATTAATTCTCATCTAATTTCTTAGAAATATTTTATCAAATTATAAATAGTTAAGTCTTATTTATTTTAACTATTTTTACCAAAATTACAAATTTTATATCCTTTATAAAAATATTCATTTTAATTATTACATATGTTATCCTATATATATTTTTTAGATGACATCATAACTATCTGTTAATTATTAAATACATTTGTAAAACAATTTTTACTAAAGCGAATGATACTGGTTTAACAATAGGCATTATTTATATAAATATTAACTTAATTAATGGATATAAAATCAAAATGAAATATATATTTAAGCTCTATATTTATCACAAAAAAATGGAAAAAATATATAACAAAATATAAATACAAATAATAAAGAATCATTAAAAAACTAGTCATTTTATTAGTTAAAATTGTAGAAAAATATAAAGAAAATAGTATATTTATATTTATAAATAACTTTACTTTGTTAAAAAATAAGTTTAAACAGTAAAAAAAATACTTTTATAGTTAAAAAAAAATCGAAATATATATAACAATAAAATTATAAAATAATTAAAAAATAAAATATGTTTTGATTTTAATTAGTTTTCGACTGTTTGAAAAGAAAAATTGGCTAAAAATTAGTCTTTTAATTCTTCGATAATTTTTTATTATAAATTGATTCATTTTGAATAATAATTCTGGTACAACGTAACAAAATTTAGAAATATAGAGATTCTAAATAAAATATTATTAGAATTTTTAAAAATGAAAATCACTAAATTTTCTAAGTACTTATAAAATATATCTTGTAAATTAAGGAAAAAATCTAACATATAATAATATAAAATCCGTGGAATTCTTACAAAAAATATTTAAAAAATTAATTATAATAATAATTTCCGCATTCTTTTATATTTTTTTGGAAATAAACATAAATATAATAAAAATTATTATTATATTGCTAAACTTAATAAAATATGATAATTTGATTAGTTATTTAATCATTTTCATTTTTATTTAGTATTTATTTTATATTGTCTTAAATTTATTATACTTTAAAAATGTCTTATTTTTAAATTAGTTCTTATAGATAAAAAAATAATTATGAAAGAGGAAATTATTTTAATTATATAAAAAATAAATTTTTCATTTTTATTTTAGCATTTTAAAAGAATATACTAATAATTCAAAATTTATATATAAAGCAAATATAAAAATTATTTAATTAATTATTTATTTATGTGATTATATAATCTATTTTATACCATATTAATGTTGGAATTTAATATATAAAACTCTGAATGCTCTATAAAATATTATACTTAAATTAAATATTTAGTATATCAAAAATATTTTAATATAATTTTTGGATTAATATTTCAATTTGTAATTTAAATAGTTTATTTTTACCCCTTTTTAAGCGAAATTTAAAATAACAACTTTTTATAAATAATAAAAAAAGTTATGACCTAAAAAAAAAAATATAATTGACTAATCAAAAGTATAAATTTAATTTTTTATAAACAATATAAATATTAAACTTATGATAGGTCTTAAAAATTAAATTATATTTCTTAAATTTCATAGATATTTGAAAAATTCTATAATAAAATTATAAATTACTAAGGTTTTTTAAAAAATAAAATAAATTCGAATAAATATTTACATCAATAACAATGAAAAACGCAATTAAATCCTAAAATATATATAAAAATAATAAAAAACAAAATTGTTTATTTCTTTCCAATTTCTTTTAGAACAAAAAAGAATAATAACCAAAGAAAAAAGTTGTTCACTATTAATCGTGATTATACATGATTATTTGTATATTTAACTAAATCACTAAATTTTTTCATTCATTCTTTGTAAAAAAAAAAATAATTATTCCACTTTTAACTTCTTAAAAAGCTAATTATCAAAATAAACAAAGATAAAAAAGAAAAGAAAAAAAAAAAAAGAAAAAAAATAAAACAAAAAAAATACTAAAAACCCATAAATATCGTATAAATATAATTTTTACTCAGAGGTAAATTTAAGCATGAACGAACGGGTTTCACTTAATTATCAAATACAGGGACATTTAGTTCCAAATATAACATTAAACTATAATCATATATTATGCTAATTAAATGACGTAATGGAAAATTAAATAGAACAAATTTCAGAAATCTATGGATTTAATATGTCTTATGTTACCACAGAAAATAGTAAAATTGCAACGAAATTTTTTTAAAAATTCTAAATTTTTATTCATTTATAAAAAAAATAGCCTCTAATTTCTACTGTATTTGTGAATTTCAATCAGATTTCGCTGACGAAAATATCTAAACTTGTAAAAAAAATTAAAAATAAAAACAAAAATAAATAAAATTTAATAAAAAATAAATAATAAAAGAAAAAAAAAAAACCTGAATTATTTGATTTTTTAAATCACTTTATATACTAATAAATAAACATATATTAGTAAACAATTTTTTTACCAAATAAATTTTTAAATTTATAATAATAAACCATATGCAAATAAATATTAAAAAAATTATTATAACTACTGTTAAATTAAACGGAAAAATATTTTTATATTTCCTTAAATACTATAATTTTTTCTGATATATTATAAATATAAAATCTTATAAAAAATAAATTAACATATTTCTAAATAAATTTTCAAATTTTTAAATTTTTTTTATATTATATCTATAATTTAAATTTTATTTAAAATTAAAGTTGTCACTCTTCTAGAATTTCAAGCAATAAAAAAATCTCAGTGCAAAAATAGTTAAGTTAATTTATAAAAAGTTTAACATTCTTTACAAAATTTATTTCGTTCAGAAGCAAGCTAAATCGTTTCAATTTGGGGAATAACTTAAGAACTAGAAAATATTAAAGGTAAATTAAAATATTTGTAAAAAATTAAATTTCCAGTAAACTATTTTGATTTTTTAAAAAAATTAATAATATTATTTATTATTATTCCAAAATAAAATCGAAAACAAAAAAAAGGATAAAATTAAAATTATTGGAAAAAAAAATTATTTTCATATTTTAAATTCTTTTATTTTATTAATTATTTATTGATTTAATTAGCATTTATTATCTCATTTAAATTATTTTCCTAGAAAAAATATATATTAAATTTATCCAAATAACTTTAAAAAGAATTTGTATTTAAATCCCTCTATTAATAGATATAAATTTAATTTTTATCAAAATATTATTTTTACAATTAATACTGTTTTTTTTTTTATTTAAATCTAATTTTTTAGGATAAATTTCAACTTTTACTACTGAGTTTATTTCGATTTTGAATAAATATATAAATAATTAATATTCTAATATTATCTAATATTATCATAAAAAAATTTTATAGAGGAACCGCTGCTAACATTAAAAATTCACTTAACATTATTCGAAGAAAATTTTTTCTAAACAAATGAAAAATAAAAAACATATGAAGAGCTGTCAAAATACAACTACTAGCAATGGTAATAAATACAGGACAAAAATAATTTAAAGCAAGAAATAAATAAATTCTAACATTACACTTCTATTAACGACAAATGCAAAAACGAAGATTAAGAACACAAATAACACAAAGTTTGCCCAAATTTTATACAGTTAAAAAATATCATTTCAGGACACTGTCCTTTCCCTTTAGAAAAATACCTTAATATTGAAGACAAATTCAAAAGCTAAGAAGAACTTTAAAACTAAAATAATGACCAGCAAATTATTCCAGACTTTAAAGAATTTGTGCTTAAAAATAAAAATTGCAACCAAAGTGAATTGAACTTTTTAATTTGTAAATAAATTCAAGAATTATAGTCTATTTTAGTAGCTTAAAATAAAGATGCATGTAAACATTTAGAACACTGTTAATAAGCAATTAATAATAATATAAATCCAATTGCCTTATTAAATCCGCTTATTCTAATACAAAATGATATTTTTCCGGATAATGTTATATATTAACAATAACCGTAGCAATAAAAACATCATCAACAACAATAATAATTATAAATATAAGAAAATGATATAAATCTACAGTAAAAAGTGTCTCAATAACCTGTATAGCCATAATTTTTTCCTAACAATAAAAACCAAAATCAAAATTAAAATCATAACCCAAATCGCACTTAATTTTAAAACTAAATTAATTCTCCACTTTAATTTTAATTATAACAATAGCAAGTTTAAGATTTATAGCAAGTAGAGTAATAATTATCTATAAATTAAAATGAACATAATAACGATTAATTATAATAGTAAGAATAATTCACCGAAATTTAATACCCAAAAACTCCTAATAACTCTCCAGTTCATTCAGAACACAAAGAACGCCAAAACGAACTTAACTTAGAAAATTTGTAATTTAATTAACATTTAGCTAAATTAAATTCCATAAATAAATCATTTTACGAAGATGATTAATTCTCAGCAACTCTTTTTTTCAATAATTAAAACCCAGTAAGTGAAATTCTAAGTCCAATTTCTAACAATTTAAATAGCATAAATTAAAACTGTAATTTCAATTACGAAAAAACCCAGCATCTCAAAAATAGTTTCACATAACAATTAAATACTAACAGTAATAATTACAATCAATTTAATTAGTAATAATTATAATAGCAGTAATATCCCATAAATAAAGGTATAAAAGCCTTTAGAAAAAACTCTTTACATTCGCCTAGTATTTTCGAAGTCAGTTCTCAATTGTTAAAATAATCAAAAGCAAACAGAAGTTATTTTAGAAAAAAAAACAGCTTCCAAATTTCACAATCACTAAAATTATTAGACACGCCTTAACTTGATTTAAACTTCCCTTAACATAAATCCAGTATTTGTACTTAAAATTTTGAACTTGAAAATAACGCCAGTAACAACAACAATAACAACGAAATTAATAATAATAATCTTCAATTAAACTAAGAAAATCAAATTAATTAAGAAGGCTTTGGCGAACAGTAAAATAAATTTTTAGATGATAGATTTCATCTCGATTAAAATTTTAATAATAATCAAAATACAGAAGAAAACTAAAAACATAACATAAACTAACAACAGCAATTTAAAAATAATAATAGTAATAATCATAATAATGATAATTAAATATAAGAACAGTAAAAATAATAAAATAATTTTATTTAAAGCAATCTTGATTTATAACAGAATAATTTCAATAATGAAACCAATTTTTATCTAGATCCACCTCAGTCAAATGAGTAAATCAAATTGTAAAAACAATAAATTTCTGACAATAATAACCTTAATAACTACGATTTTATAGATTTTGTAGAATAAGTAAATAATAACAACAGCAATAATAATAATAATTAATAAAAATACCAAATTTAACAATAAGAACATTAAATTCAAAACCAATAATATCAACAGTAACAAAATAAAATGGACCGTTCTTTTTCTTACGATTTCTAATAACAGTAGTAAATTTAAGAAGATTCTTTTTTAACAAATAACCATAATAATGAGGGCAAGTAAAATTTCTATAGCAACAATTTCAATTAAAAAAATTCTTCTATTCAAAATAGTCTTAATTTTTCCCACAGAGTTTAATTTGAAAATAATTAAAATTAAAGTAATAATTTCCAAAAATAAAGTAACAATAATTTAAATAATATCAGTACAATTCAGGAAAACCAGGAATTTTCAAGTACAACGCACAGCACAAACAGCCTAAATAACTAAAATGTAAGTAGAAATTATCCCAATAATTATAATTCTGACCACAATTTGAGCTAAATGACTAATAATCAAGTCAGAATTTCAAACAGAAAAAAAAATAAATCGTCTTCGAAATCAATTGCACATTCATAAAAACTTTTATAATAGTAATAATAATCTTAATCTTAAGAAGAAATTAACTATTAAATCCAAATTTATGATTAGGAAATTGCAGAATGCCATAAAACTTAAACACATTAATATTTAAAAAATTTGGATCATGATGAAGATTAATAAAAATTATTATAATAATAACATCAATTTTAATAATAATGTGAGTAAAATAAAAAAATAAAAATTTGAATAAATTTAATTAAAATAAGTAAACTAAGAACAAATATTTATTAAATTTAAAAATAATAAAATTTAAGTAATGTCTAAATAAGTAGAAAATATACAATTTATTATTAAATAAATTAATATAATTAACTACTAAAAGTAATTATTTTCAAAATAAAATATCTATAAAAATAAATAAATGATGTCTGAAAATACTATATCTATATTATTCTATAATTTATAAATATTAATATAAAATTTTATAAAATTAATAATTTATCAAGTCTATAAATTTATAATAAAAACGTAAATTTTATATAATATATTATTAATAAATTCATTTTAATTTTTATTATTTAATTATTTTTTCTAATATAATAATCTAAATTTACTTTAATTCTAGTAAAGTCCAACCAATTTAATTCATTTTTTAACTAAAAAAAAAAGAAAAATTTTTTTTTAAAAAATTAGAAAATAAAACCTTTTAAATGGATAATTAAAATAACGAAAACATAAATATAAAAAATACAATTATAGTAGAAGATTCAGATTATTTAGATTTAGAAATTAAGCAATCCAATATTCCAAATTCAGGAGATGGATTATTTGTAAAAAAAAATTTTGAAAAAGACGAAGTCATTAGCGAATACAGAGGAAAAATAATAGATTCAAAATACTGTAATCATGCAATATATGATTACGAAGATAAAATGGTATGAAATAAAAATTATTTTTATAATTATTAAATTTAAAACCATTAAAAAAATAAAAATTACATATCAAATTAAATACCAATTATAACAAATTTAATCTAAATTTAAATATTTATTTATTTAGTTAGTTTAGTTTATTTAATTCCAATTATAATTTTTAGTAAATAATTTAATATAAATTGAAACATATTTAATATACAAATTAAATTAATAAATTAAAATGTGAAATATTTAGGTTTGGGTTAATGAACAGTATTGTATAATAGGAAATAATATAGCCTCAAAAGCAAATGATATAATAGATTTTAATTTAAAATATTACAATACAAATATTTTTAAAAAGTGGGTTGAAGAACAGTAATTCCCGACTCTAAAAAATTTATCATATAATGCAGAATTTTATCTTGTCAAAAATAAGGTAATCTTTTATATACTTATTTTTTCAAATTTTCTATTAAAATTTAGATAAATATTTATTTTAATATATTTATTTAAAGGCTTTTATAAAAGCTACCAGAGATATTTAAAATGGAGAAGAAGTTTATCTTAGTTATGGTTTTGATTACTGGAAACATTTTTATGATATTTACTCGAACAAAAAATGATTTAATAGTAAATCTACCTTTTTTATTAACCAAAAAGTTTTAAAACTCATTTTTTTTATAAATTTATAAATATATTGTAAAAAGACTCAATTAAAATATTAATTAAAACAGTTCTCATTTTTTATAATTACAAAAATATTATAATCAAATAATTATCACTTCTATAAAGAAAAAACCATAAATATATTCAATAATTTACAAAAATTACCAAAAAAATTATAACCAAAAAAAAAACAAAAAACTAATAATAATAATCAATTAATCAATTAATTTATTATAAAACTTATATAAAAAATAAAAAATTTCTGAACCAATAATAACAAAACAAAAAAAACCCATTCAATAAAAAAACAACAACAAAAAAAATCTCCAAAAGTTATTTATTTTTTACTCACATGGCCACTCATTTACCCGCTATCAACACAAAAACCAAACACATTTCTTATAACTATAAAAATTTAGACCACTCAATGTCGGCAAATCTAAGGAGATCAATGCCGACCACATCCAAATCTATGTCAGTAAACAGAAATATAGAAAAATACTGTAAAACTTCAGATATAAGAGATATTCTAGGTAATCATTAATTCATATAAACACAAAAAAAAAAATATAACATATAAAATTTTTAATCAAATTAACATTTTAGCTTCTATTTTTTTCTTAAAAAGTTGCACATAAATAAATTTATTTATTAAGAAAAGAAAATTTTAAACGCAAATTCAAAGCATTTTTATTTTTTTTTCTTTTATTTTAATAAAAATTTTTAATAGGTCCTAATAAATCTGTTACAGGCTCCTCAGTGGATGGATAAGTTTATGATTTATAAGGTGAAATATCAGGAAATTTAAAAATGTTAAGAAAATAATATGATGTTTTCAGAAATAAAGTCTTTCAAAAAGAGAAAGACATATAAAAAATGAGACATGAAATAGAAATTATAAAAATGCAACAAAATGGTAAATTTAAAAATATGCTTAAAATTTTATTATTTTTATATATAATAATTTTAATATATAAATTAAATATATTATCTAAATTTTAAAGGTTTTAATGGCAATAATAATTTTAATGAGCAAAAACTATAGGAATTACAAGAATAATAAGAAAAAACACAAGATCTTTTAAAGGACGCCAAAATGAATAAAAAAACTTATGAATATATGATAGAAAGAATGAAAAATGATCTCATTTCATTCAAATTAAGAGTACATTAAACTTAAGACGAACTTGATAAAGGAAAAGTTGTCTTAGAAAGTGTAAATTTTTTAATAAAAAATTTAAATCATAATAAAGTTTTTTCTGTTTAAAAAATATTATTAGAAATAAAAAACTATTTTTTAAATTTTTTACTTTTTTTTTGAAAAGGCGAAAGAAAGATTTTAAAAACAAAAACAAAGATACCAAAAAATAGAACAAGCCCACCGAGAAATCTCAGTTTAAAAAGAAATTGAGTCTTAAACTAGAGAAAGAAACGTAGAAAAATTTATCAAAGAAGTAAAAAAATTAAAAATAATGATTAAATTATATAAATTAAAAATATATTATACACTAAAATTTTTAATTTTTATTTTATTTATATTTAATTTTCTTTTATTTTTTTACAAAGGCCTTAGAAAAACAAGAAGTAGAAAAACAAAAGGAAGAAAGAGTAATTAGATAAATC
The DNA here is from genome assembly GCA_001447515.1 of Pseudocohnilembus persalinus. Classification (NCBI taxonomy): domain Eukaryota; phylum Ciliophora; class Oligohymenophorea; order Philasterida; family Pseudocohnilembidae; genus Pseudocohnilembus; species Pseudocohnilembus persalinus. The sequence goes on from LDAU01000196.1 coordinate 145,155, forward strand.
GAAATAGCAGAAATGGCTGCGAACGATATCAGAGACAGTAATTTAAAAAAATGGAGAAAATTACTTTTAGTCCACTAATTTGTCAGCACTTTTATGAAATTAAAAATGGAAAGAGAAATGAACCAGTATAGCAAAGTAGAAAAAGCCTTTTAAAAAATAAAAGCGTCCACTGGAATTTCAGAGGCCGGACAAATTGTCCACAAATTTTTAAATAGAGAACATACTTATTCCCATTTACTTATTTCTATCGCAGATTATGAAAAAAAAATTGAAGATCTCAAAAAATCAAATGAAAACTATAAACATGAATTGCAAAAATTAAAAGAAGAATTTTCACACTCAGAAAAAGACTCGAATAAAAACTCTGACTAAGAATTAGAGGCTCTAATGCACAAATACTCACAAGTATTATAATTTTAAAGCTTTTTATTTTTTAAAACATTTTAAACATTTTTTTATTTTATTTTTTAAATATATAATTAATGAATTCAAAATATAAAAAATACTAAAAATTTAATAAAAATAAATAAGGTCTCAGAAAAACAGCAAAATTGTCAAATTACAGAAGAAAGAGTTAATGAGTGGCTTAAAAGAAACATTTTAAGACTTACAAGGTCAGTCGGCCAAGGAAAAGAAATGGAAGAATAAATACAAAATAATTTTTCAATTTAAGAGCACCCCGAAATTTTCGAGGTAATAAGAGGAATTTTAGAAGAATTTCTACTTTCTCAAGACCCTAAACAAGTACAAGAACAAATCGCGATGTATATAAAATAATAAAACTAAAATCCAAATGCAAATGCAAATTCAATTCTTTTCCAAAATCAATAAAACAATAATAATAATTTAAATAACGAAGAAGATTTCCAGTAATAAGAGGAATTTAAAAGAAAAAATGTCAGAATCAAAACAAAAATGGGACAAGTCGATGCTTTTAACGTTTAATATAATAGCAATAAACAAGAAAATTATTAAACTTAATAAATATTATTAGATTAAAATAGCGAGGCTTAGGAATTAGAAGATCCTAATTTAAATAATGAAGAAAATAATTATTTAAAAGAATAAAGAAACTTGTTAAAATACAAAGATAATTCCACAAGTTAAAGAAAAAGTGTTCTTCCCAACAAATAAAAATGAAAATAATAAAAATTAAATTAAATACTATAAGTAATATAAATATTTATATTAAATATTATAACCTATATAAAATTAGAAAATAAGTTTAAAAACGGTATTAGATTTTTATTTATTATTAATTATATTATAATTTAAAGTAATTGAAAATATATATTGATAAATACTATTTAATAGTATAATCAATAAAAATTACTCGCTTTTTAAATTTATATTTATCATTAACTATTTCAATTAAATATTTTTCACTTTTTTTAAATCAAATTCTTAAAATCTTAACAAAAAATAAAAATCCATCAAGAAAAAAAATTCAATAACAGAAAACACATTAAAATGGGAAATTCTAACCAAACCAGTCAAGAAAAATACCGAGACCCCACTTTCAAATTAGGCGAAGAACAAGACACCATAATAAAACTAAATCCAATAATAGACCAAACTTTCGAAGAAATCCAAATAGTCAAAAAAATAAACACAAGCCAAAGTAAAAAAAATACATAAATACCTTTAAATTTAAATTCAAGTAAAATCTTTTTTATTAAAAAAAAATATAATAGTAATAAATAAATAATTATTAAAATACTAATTTACTCATTTTTTATTTACAAATTTTTTAAATAAATCTAAAAGAAAAACAAGAAACAGTAGACGTGAACGACAACAAAGACCTTATAGCAGTAAAATAAAAGGTAATAGAAGACAAAAAACAACTGTCTACACTCTAAAGAGAAACAGAACAAAGACTCTCCCAAAATGACCCTAACATTCTAAAATTGTTAGGCTATAAATTCACTTCTTCTAACGATATTTGTGGCTCCACTAATCTTTGCTTCTTATATTACGAATATTATACCCATAACCTAGACGTAGAAATTACCAGAAGACATAAAAGAGCAGTAAAAAATAAATAAACTAAAAAATATAATAATTTTTATATTAATTTAAATAAAATAATTTATATACATAATATAACTTATTCGTATAATAATTTTTATATATATAATAAAACCTCTTTGTATAATGATTTTTATATTTATAATGATTCTTATTTATGAACATATTTTTATTTATATTTTCATTTTTATTTAAATATAGATTCTAATTTTTATTTATATTTTTAATTTTAAATATAGGAATATTTTACTGAAAATGAAATTTGGTATTTACTGGATTCTTTGGTCAGTGCCTGCTATTTTATGCAAAAAAATGGAATTTATCATGGCGATATTAGACCAGTTAACGTTTATTTAAATAACTAAGGTTAAACTAAATTGGGAGATCATTCCCTATTAAATCAATATAAAAATGGCTATGCAAAAAGTTTTATGGGCATCGACTATACTTATTTATCCCCAGAACTTTTGCAAGTAAAATTAATTAAAAATATAAATTATAAGCTAAAATACTATCTTAAATTATATATATAAAGTAAATGAAACTAAAACAAAATGAAAGCAATAATAGTTATTTCAAGTCAGATGTTTATGCATTGGGAATCACAATTCTAGAAGCCATGACCTTAATTTCAGGACAAACAATTTACGATTGGGATAATATGCAAATAAAACAATAACAAATACAAGACTTTCTTAATAGAGCGTCAGCCAGATATTCATAAGACTTACTTTCAATTATCTCTCAAATGTTACGTAAAATAGCTAAAAATTATAAAAATTTTTAATAAAAATCAATCAATTTATAAACTATAGCCTAATTACCAAAATTAATTTTTTTTAATCTTTAATTTTCATTCTAGAAAAAGAAAAAGAAAGACCCGATTTCCTAGCCCTAGTTTTGTCAAACAACAAAAAACCGGCCCAAAAACCGCAAAACCAACTATTCCTTGCCCAACAGTCCCAGCACCCCTCAAACAACTACTACTACGAATATTCTCCTTCCAAAAACAACACTCTCGAATCCTACAGAAACACTTCAATTCAGTACTCTTCCTCCCCCCAGCCCAACAAAAAAAACCACTCCAATAATAATAATAATCACTTCGAAAACTCTCCCTTTACCAACTAAAATCTCAGTCCCTAATCTTAATCTTAGTATTACAGTAATAACGGCTCAAATCTAAATAATTAATACCAAACTAACCAAACGAATTTAACTAATTAATCTTTTATTAATAATCAAAATTAAGTAAATTAAATCAATTAAGCTTACAAAGAAAATTTCGTAGAAACAACTCCGGCCAGATCCAAAATTATTAATGCACAAAATTTTAATAATAATAATTATTATTAAATTAATAATAATACTAATTTTAATTTTAATTCCTTAAAATAAATTCCTTCTAATAACAATTTAGATATCAACCAATCTCCTTTGTAAAATAAAATAACGTGTAAATATATTTAATAAATAAATTGCTATTATTTTTTTCATTATTTTTTATTTATTTAATTTTTATAGATAAAAAAAATTTTTAAAGTCAAGCCATAAATAGTAATAATTAATTTAAAAACTTATAATAGCAATAAAAATAGTAAAATATTAGTCAAATTTAAATGTAAAATTAAAATCAAAATCACAATTAAATAAAAGGATTTGTAAGATATTCATAATATTGACAAAATATATTTTTTTATAAAATTATAAATTCTAATAATTATATTTATTTTATAAACAATTTTCTACAAAATATATAACCAAATATAGTAAATAAATAATAAATTTTTCCATAAATTTTATTTCATTCTTTTCATTTAATATTCTGTTTAAATCCAATAAAAATAATAAAAAAATAAATAAATCATTTCCAAATATTCAAACAAAAATAACAACTAAAAATTTCACACAAATAAAATTAAATAAATTATTTGCTTAAAATTTCACTAACTCCTAAACAACTAAAAATAACAAAAAATCGAAAAAATGAAGCAAAAAAACAAATTAGACCATGATAAACTCTTCGAAGAACTAGGTCTTGAAGACCATTTCAATAATAAAAATACTCAAAATCAACCCATAAACCTTTCAAACACAACTTTAATGGCTTAAAATTAATTATCGAGAATAAATCAAAATCAAAATAATTAAAATTAAAGTTTTTCAAATATAAATCAATAGTTTGCCTCAATTTAAACCCCAAAAAATTAAAATCAAAAGCCAATTTTCGTCATTAACATACAAATTCCCATAAACAACTAAAAAATCTCTCAGCAACTGAAAATATACAAAGAAACCAATTTATTCCAACTTAGCTTAGAATTCTGCTAAACCTACAACTTAAATGACGAAAAAAATGTTCAAAATCTGCATTCTTTTCTTTAAGAAGCCTTGACTTAATCGGAACTATAAAACAAGTACAATAAAAGTAAAAGTAACAGTCCTAGTCAAAATTAAAATTAAAATTTTTCGCCTTAAGCTTTTAATTTAGGATTCCAGGAATAAAATAATAATAATATTATATAAGTTAATCAACCTTAAATTAGTTTATAAAGTAATAATATATAAACAATTTTAAATTAGTAAAATTAATATCAAAACCACATTTCGAAAGTTGAAAAAAGATAGTAAAGCCAAGAACACAAAGAAAACAAAATTCAATATGAAAAATTATCAAATAATAATATAGATCAAGAATAACAAGAAAAAAACTAAAAATTTAACGTAGTTTTATCAAATCTAAACAATATAATTCAAAAAAGAAAGGCCAGAAACCCCTCAAAACCCAAAAAAAGCCATTCCAAAACCCAAAAACAACCAAAAAAAGACCCAATCGAAATCGGGCAAAAACTATACGAAACCGCCAAATTAAAATAGCAAAAACACGCTCAACTAATAAAATAAAAACAACAAGAAGAAGAGCAAAAACTGTTCCAAACCTAAAAATCTCAAAAAAACCTGTATATAAACAAAATTTCTCAAAAACTACTACAAAAATAACTCAGGTCCAAAATCGAAAACTGGCCCAAAGAATACCTCCAAAAACAAGAACAAAAATAAAAACAACTAGAACTGCAAAAATAAAGTCAATTGCAGCAGGAATTGACTGAGTGCTCTTTTAAACCGAAAATTAATAAAAACTCAGAAAATCTAGTCAAAAATAGACAGGAAATTCTCGCCTCCAAATCCACGCAAAATTTAACTTAAAAAAATGAAAAAAATGAAAAAAACAACTAAATCTTCCAATTTCTTTACGAAGACGCCTAAAATAGAAAAATAAGAGTAATAAATTCTTAAATTAGTCTATTTATTTTTAATTTTTCAAAAATAAATATTTGATTTCTAGAATTTATAATTATTTATAAATATATGATTGTTTTTAGATTAATTTTATTGCCCCATTCGAATATTTCATCAATTAAAAATAAACTTTATTTTAATTTTAATTTTTAAATAATTCATAATAATTTTAATTTAATTGAACTTTCAATTTTAATTTTAATTAATTAATAAATTAATTTATTTAAATTTAATAAAAGTAACAAAAAGAAATTGAGGAACTGGTTCACATGGAACAACTAAAACTTTAAAAACTCCACATAAACCAGAACCAAGTCGACAAAAATCCTGACCAAATTTTCAACGAATTTTTAGAGCGGCAAAAACAAAAACAACAAGAACAAGAACAAAAGACCCAAAACATAGCTTTTGCTTTAAAAAATATAGATTAAAAAAGCGGTCAGCCCCTCTTTAAGCCCCAAATCCAAACCCAAAAAAGCTTCAAAAATCTAAATAAAACAGAAAATTTCTCATAAAATCAATAATAAGTGCAAAAATAAGGCTAAGCTGTTTGGGACCACCTCTACGAAAACGGAAAAACTTTAGAACAAAAAAATTAATAAAGAATAAACGACCAAAATTAAATTATACACTCGAAATCGACTTCAAAATTAACAGATAATAACTCAAATTCAATAGTAGCAAAACAAAGAACTTACCTAGCCTAACTAATTTTTTACGCACTTTGCGAAAATTCGCCTAAAAATAGCCAATTATTTCACCAAACTTAGCTCCAAAACATCCTAAATATCGATGAAAATTTTCAAAATTCTCATTCTCAAAATGACAATCATTTCATTTCCAAAGATTTTATTACCCTTAAAAATTTAGAAAAAATATAAATTAAAACTCTTTACCCTCTTTTACAATAAATTGAAGAAAAAGACCTTACTCTTAATGAAAAGCAGTTTACCCAAGGATTTCTGATTTTTTATTAATAATTGACTCCCTTGGAAAAATAATCTCTATAACAAATCGCACAAAACACAGAAATAGTTAATAAATTACCTTTAAATCTACAAAATTCTAATAGTAATAATAATACTTACCTGTTTTCATAAACCAATCAGCAAAATTCTATACACAATTTTTCCGACCCCAATCTCACTTTCACCCCTCAAATCAATTTCAACTCTAAAATTATAGATTAAAATTCTAAATTCTATGATAAGTTTACAAAAGAGATAGATTAAGAAAATTAAGAAATTTAATAAAATTAAAATAACTAAGAACTTATTTAAAATTAATTAAATTATTAATAAAATTAATAAAGCTAAGATAATTAATAAAATTTAGAAATTTTTAATAATTTTTACTCGCAAAGTGATTCAGACCACTCACAAATAAATTTATAACTATATTAACAAATTTAAAAGCTTCAAAATAATAAAAGCTAAAATTGTAATTAATAATAATATTAAGACTTTTTCCAAACTTAACCTTAAAATATTTCAAACAATTTAGATTATATTTAAAATACAAATAGTATTTAATAGGGCTAACATTTCCTTTCTTGGTAGGAGAATCCAATAAATAACAAAAGTCGGAATTAATTAATAAATAATCAATAAATATATTGAAATTAATTATAAAATAAAATAATTTATTATTTAAAATATTATATTAATTAAAATTAAATTAAAATATTGTTAAAATTAATATTATATAAAAGTTATTTTTAAATTTTATAAAAATATATAAATATAATTATAAAAACTATTTTATTTTTATATAAAAAATTAAAAAAGCCATTTTAAAGCCAAAAATTTAAAAATAAATACAAAAATTTTAAGCCTCCCAATTCTTACTATTAATTATTAGTAAACAAATATACTTGAATTATATAATACCATTATAAAATATAGCTAATTTATTTAAAATTAAAATTAAAAATATAATAATATTTTTATTTTTTATTAAATATACAATATATATATATAAATAAATAATTAAATATCATAAATAAAAAACTTTATCAATTACTAAAACCAGTCTAAAATTTGTCCATTTCTTTTTTTGCAAAGGCTTCTTTAATTCTGTTTATTTTATAAGTGTAATTTTTTTTACTAATTTCGCAAATTTAAACTTCAAAATGTTCTCTTAACCTTTAAAAATCCTAGTTATTCATTTCGTCTATCAAATATCCCTAAACTACTTCTTCCTTAACTTATTATTATTATTTAAATAATTTCTTTTAATTTTACTACTATAATTATTAATTTTATTGTTGATTTTATTATTAATCTTAATTCTTTATTTAATTTTAATCCTAAAAGGTTTATTTTTCTACTCCCTTTTCTTCTCCTATTTCTTTGTTTTCTTAAATTTATTCCTCTTTTTCTATTTATTTTTTCGATTATTAAGTCAAAATTAACTTTTCATAAGTTTTATACTCGCACAAATCATACACAGCGTCAATGTAAGCTTAAAAGTTACTTTCCAAAGAAATTAATTTATTCACATATAAAGAGTAAACATCTTATTAAATGGGCCCTTCCTAACTACAAAAATCCTATAAGGTGTCAATTTTCACTTATTTTATGGCCTAATTTAAATGCTCAAAAGTCTTATTGTATAATTTTGGAGAACCCTTTTTAGCCGATTTAAATAATCTTAGTTATTTTAAAATATTATTAGGATTCATCCACCTTTTCATGTACAAAAATTTCCTCTCCAAATTGCCCCAAACCTAAATCAAAATTAAAATTAAAATAAAAATTAAAATAAAACTTAAAAACATATTTATTATTTTATTATTTAAATTTTTACTTAATAGTCCCCAATTTTTAACTTGTTAAATGCGTAAATTATGGTAGTAATTTCTTTAATTTTACTGTGGTCAAATTCTACTATTTTAGAACAACCCATTTTTAAAATTTACATCAAATTAGTATTTTGTTAAAAGGTGGCGTTCTCGGCGCATATTTCTAATAAGAGTAAAAATATTTGCCTTTCTTAAATATTCTTCAAATTAACTCTCATCAAAGCGTCTTTATAATCTTTGTATACTTGTTAACTAATTAAAATAAAAATTAATTTTTTAAAAACCAGGAGTAATTTTTTAAATTTACCTGCAAAAAAACCAAAACTAATGAGTTCCCATTTAATTTTTAGCAAAAGCTTATAAAACCATACAAATCTCCTACAAACTGAAACTCTACTTCTTGATTCTTCTCACAATTTCCTGCTCCAGCACCATATAATTCTCCTGCCCTACAAACTAATAATTATTATAGCAATTAATCACATTAATCAACATAGTACTCGAAAACCCCTTAATATTCTTCTCCATATAACTCTAAAAATTCTCAAAAAACTCCCTCCCAAACCTCTTCTTCCCCACCCTCAGCAAGTGACTCAAAATACTCTCCTACTCAATACTCTACATATACTTCAGCGTAATCCCCTCAAACGCCTTCCAAAACTCCTCCCCTCCCAGGTTATAACTGTCAAATCCCAGCAAAATATGCGACAAATCCAACTAACCTATACACTATTTCAACTCCCTTAACTTCCCCTCCTCTTCCAAACCCCCCAAAAACCCCTACATTTCCAACTTCCTCATCAACTCCTTCTCATAATACTCCATAATCTAAACCAATTTCTCGCTTTTCCTGTACTGCAACTTAGAAAAAGAGTAAAGCAACATCCCCAAATCAGGCGGCTAAAAAACCTCGATTTTCTCCTTTTTTTGCTCCAAAACCTCGATAAATTATAATGTCAATTTCTTTATTTTTTCGTCCTTTTCTATGCTAAATTTGTTAATTATCCCGTTTCCCCTCTTAACTAAACCCCATAAACAGTTTAAAACTCCCTAAATATTCAATTAATGCAAGTTTCCCAACAATAAATGCACTATTCTTTACTCCAAAGCAGAAGAAATGTGGATGTTTCGCTAAGTAAACCCGTAAATTATGTTCGAAACTATCTTAGAATCGAATTTCTGTAAATTTAACTTAGAATCCAATAATTTTTATTATAACAATTATTATTTTTTCTCCTCCACATCTGCTTAACTTTCTTTTTCTTCTTTATTTTCGGTATTTTCTTTCTTTTCGACATTTTCACTCTAATTTTCCTCTTTTTTTATTTCTAATTATTCCTAATTTTGCCCCATTTACTTATAAAGCTATTCTCGGTACTCTTTCTTTTCCTGTTCAATTTCCAAACAAATTTCGTCGATAAATTTTATCGCTTCTTCTTCCAAAACCTTCCAAAACGCACTTGAACCCTACTGTCTGGCCGAAAAGGAAGAAAGAATTGTGTTAAAGTAAGAAATTTCCAGAATTTGCCCGTCATTCTACTTTATCTTCTAAATTATCACTTTTTCCAAATTTTACCAGTAATTAGCCAAATCAGCTCCTAGTTAACTCAAAATATAAGAACAAGAACTTAAAGTTGTGTAGTCAATTTTATTAATGTCATCAATTTATAAAAATTCCTCGATTTTCTCCAATAATTTCTCCCACAACCCCGCAGTTCCAAATTGCATCTTTATGCACCTTTTTTTAAAATTTTAGTTAAAAAATTTATTAATTTAAACTTTTACTTAATTAATTTAATTTTTAGATTTTAATTTCAATTTTTAATAAATCAAATAAAAATAATATTATAAATTTAATTTATTTAATTTACCCAACTGAAATCGCCATCACTTCTCTGTACTGTAGAGTGGGAATTCTATGAATTATAATTTTTTCAATTTTTAACCAATTTTGAATTTCAAAAACATTTTTTCGCCCTAAAGCCCAAACAGAGTTCGTAATCCCTTAATTGCTCAAAGAAGAGGCGATGTTTTCAAATTTCTAACCCATTTTCTGCCAAAATTCTTAATTTCCCCTTTCATAAATTTAATTAAAATAATAAATGCACTTTAAAATTCTAAATATAATATAAATAAAATTATTTTTTTAATTTTGCATTAACTTAATTTACCTGTTAACTTTAGCCACAGAAGACAAAATTATGCTAAAAGACTATTCATCAGAATATTATTCTATATTATTTGTTATTTTAGAAATCAACTAATCCCATAGCATGTCCAAATAAGTGGACTGCTCAATTTTTGAATCTATTTGAGCCAAATCTAAAACAGAAAGTAAAATATAAATATAAATATAAATATAAATATAAATATAAATATAAATATAAATATAAATACCCGAATCATTTATAAAATTATAAAATTAAAATTATTTAAAAAAATTTTTTTTTTTATTATATACTCCAACAAGTATTAGAAATATCGATTTAGTTCATTTGCCCACATGAAGCGCTTAATTTTTCAATTGCTTTCAGCCAAAAATTCTAAGACCCCTGTCTAAATCTAGCATAACTCCAGTTAATAATAACAAAATCGCCAATGCTAATTATGTGTCTCAATTCCATCACTTTATTTTCTAATTTATAAAAAATTTAACCTTTATTAACTTTTCTGTGCTAACTTTTGCCCAAAATCCACAAAATCTCAGTTATATTGCTCTTATCCACATCCTATAAGTTATTATATATGCTTTATAAAACCAGGTCCCATTCCTGAGCTCCTATAGTAAATTAATTTTAATTTTTTAAATTCAAAATAAATAAAAAAATAAATATTTAAAAACTCTAAAAACAAATAAAAAATATAAATATAAATATAAAAACCCGCACCTTAAAAATTAATCCTAGCAAATAATTTCCCGCAATACAAGGCCTAATTAATGGTCATATTCTCGTTGATTTATATTTTTCTTCTCTGAATTTGTCCCATAATCGCCTCCTTCGACTCCAAATTGCCCTAATTATTCTACAAATGGCTCAAAATATTCTTCATAAAATTCTCCTAAATATCAAAATCAGACCCATTCTAATAAAACTGCCCATTTTCCTAATTTTCCCAAATTTCCCGTTAAAATAACTCTTACTATTACTATTATTATTACTCTTTTCCTTCTTATTTTCCTTTATTTTCGTTCATTTCCCACTCTTTTCCGTAGTCCAAGTCGAAATTGTCGATAAATTTTCTGTCGAAATATTTGTTGTTAAACAAACTGTACTGGTCCATTTCCAAGTTATTTTATTCTCCTAAAAATTAATTTATCTAACTCTAAGGCTCGTAGTATTATTTCTCTTATTAACTAAAACTTTAATTTTGCCCCTATTTCTAATTTTAATTCGAATTTTATGCTCCTTTTCGCTTATAATTGCCCGAATTTCTGTCTCTACTCTGCTTTTTGCCTATGCTCTCGAAAACTACTCCGTTTTATTAACTTTGATTTTGCTAATTATTTTACTAATTTTAATTTTAATTTTAACTAAATTGATAAACCTGCTTAAAAAAAAAAAAGTTCTAACTTTTATTCAAAAATTAATTTTTGCTCAAAAACTGCTATACCTACTTACTTATCATTAAAATTATTAATCAATACAATTATTTAAATTATTTATATTTGCTTTAAATATTTCTGTTCTATTTTTTATTATTATTTATTTTTTTAATATTTACTTCCTTTTTCCTAATTTTTAAAATTAAAATTATAATTTCTTCTAAACTAAGTAGATTTACCACCTCAAATTAATTTTATTTTTAATCTAAGTTAAAATCGGCCGAAAAACAATTTCTAGTAAAAATAAATAAATAATCGTAAAAGTAAAAATTAAATAATGAACAATAGTAAAATCAATTTATATATCTTCTCAAAAAGGCCATTTAGAAAAATTTAAAGTAATAATTGTATATATTATTAAAAATATTTGCAATCTTTATTATAAAAAATTAAAAAAATTTAATGGAGTTGCCCGGCTTCGCTCCGGGTGCCTCTCGCATGCTAAGCGAGCACTCTACTGATTGAGCCACAACCCCAAGATGAAAATCTACTTTAAAAAATGGAAAAGAATAACTGTATTTTTATTTTTATAAAAAAATATACCAATTTATTTAAATTTCATTTTAATTTTAAATAAAAAATGTAAATTTAATATAATTAAAATTAAAACTAAATTACACCTTTGGCAAACAATATATTAAACATTCAAAAATAAAATTTATTACTTATTTAATAATACTATTTTAGTGATTCTATATAATAAATTTTATATTATTATAAATTATCATAGAATATTAACTTTCCTCATATTCCAGCTACCCACAAAATAATTTAGAATTTTTAATTTAAAATATTCATTAAAAACAATAAAAATAAAAATAACCATATCAAGTCAAACCAAACCAAACCAAACTTAAAACAAAACAAAAGCATACCCAAAAAACCCACAAAAAACCCAAAACCCACAAAAAAACTAAATAAAAATAATAACCCTCAATAAAATGAAATATTTCCACTATTTTAAGCAATTCTATCACCATTCCCTGCACTTAAACAACCAATCCAAGCCCCAAGCCCTTCTCCAAGCCTACCAAAAATCCCTCAAAATCAAAAAACACCACAAATCCCTAAAAAAAACTTTCAATCTCTCATTTGCCCACTACCTCCCTGCCTTTTACTTCTCTTCCAAAGCCACTCAGCAGCAAAAAGCCAACGAAGCGAAACTCCACCTCCTTCTGCAAAAAAAACAAAGTCAAAGAAACCCCTCCCCCCTCTCTCAAAGTCTCTCAAATTCCCTTTAAACTCTTTAAAAATAACAGCATTTCCTCTAAGACCTCGAAATTCCGGGCCAACTGCAAAATTTCAGACAAAGATTTACAAAATTTACAAAAAAAGACGCCCTTAAAAAACTTTTAGAACCTAAACAAATCCTCTTGTTTTTGCAGTTTTTCAGAAGCAATTATAATAAATATCTTCTCGATAAAATATAACTGTATCAGTCTGCACTCCAAAATTTATTAGAGGGAAAAAGAGAAGTTATGTAAAATGAAAATTTTAAACTCTAAGATGGATAAACTGTCAAACAAAAAATGGAACAATTCGAACTTTTTTTAAAAACTAAAATGCCCAAGTTCAGAAATAATAATACCAATATCAAATGAAATTAAATATAAATCCAAATATATCAAAAACAAAATAAAAAAAATATATTAAAATTTTTTATTTAGTCGTTTCTAACTTATTCTATAAAATAAACTAATATTAATTAATGTAAAATCACAATTTTTATAAATAATTCAATTTAATAAATTAATTAATTTATACATATATATATATTCATATATTTTTACTTTTAATAATTTATAATATAAAACCCAAAATATATAGTCGATTGTCTAAAAATAAAATTTAAACTATTAATTCAGTTATGACTTATTTTTATACTTTGTCTTTTAATTTTAAAACCATTGTATATTTATTTTCATTTTAAATTTATATGAAACTAATTATAAATATATAAAAATTTGCACTAAAAAGTTAGAAAAAATTATTGCTTTTAATTTTAATTCTAATAATATTTCTAATTAAATTTTTTTTTATTAAAATCAAAAATAGTATAAATTTTAAATTAAAAAAATCGTTTAAATTACAGAATTTATAAAAAATCATATTTTCTTGCAAGAAAACAATTTCAATTTTAATATTTATAATTAAAAAATATAAATCTAGCCTTTTTTCTTTGTTTTTAAATCTATTTTTAGTTTCTTAATTTCATTTTAATCTTATTTTTTTTTGTTAAAAACTTTAAAAAGTTAGAAATTATTACTAAATCAAGTTAAATCCAAAATAGTAAAGGTAAATTTTAGTCAAACTAATACTATTGGCTTTAAAATTAACTACATAAATTTTATTAAATTTATTTAATTTATGAGACTTTTTCTCTCTCCTAACACTCAAATTAATATCAAATAATTTAATTAATCTTATAAAATAAATATTATAATTAATAAGGCCTTTCATTCCAAATAGTCATAAAATTATAGGATCACCAATAAATTGAATTAATTAAAAAAAAATTAAAAAAATTAATTAAACATAACATAACATAACAAAATAAAACAAAAAAAAAAAAACAAAAAAAACCTAAATAATTCTATTTTTCTAAAAAAAAAAATTTCCATTCACGATATTAAAACAAATAATAAGCAAAAATCACACACACATTAAAAATCTACCCGAAAAAAATATATATTATATTTGCTATAAAAAAAAAACAATCAATATCTTTAACCTTAAATTTTACTCTATAAAAATTCTTAAATTAATATAATTAAATTTCAATAACAAATTCCATAAAAAAAATAAAAAAAATGCTCAGATCTAAGTTCAAAAAATTAATTGTCAAGTTTGTAAAAAAATTCTTAAAAGATTAACAATAAGTATTAAGCGAATTTCTAGAAGAAAGTAATAAAGATAATGGTAGAAGTGTAAAAAATCTAAAAATCTAATACATATAATTATATATATACTTACAAAACAAAACTCAATTTTTTAAATAAATTAAAATAAATTAACAGTCAAATTTCTTTTAAAAACCAACAATTTTTTAATTTTTTATTAAAAAAAACTACAAAAAATAATATAAAGTTATTTTTAAAATATTTAATTAGCTCTTAATTTAATTTAATAATAACTCTTTTTTAGAAAAACTCCAAAAATCTTGGTTTTCGAAAACTTTCTATTAATAAAATATTAATAAATTTTTCAATAAAACTTAATGCATTAAATTTATCATATATTCTAAATTAATAAATAATTATATTTATTTATGAAAATAAAAATTTAATTACCAAATTAATAAAATTTTAGTAGCTTTAATATTTACTTTATTATATTTTAAAATTTCTTATTAATTTTTTATTTTTCTAAAATAGTTAGAATTTCTAAACGGAGAAGTAACACATCTAAATTGCAGGGGAAATTATTCCCTTTATAATAAAATATCCACCAATAAATATACAGTAAAAACAAATCTCTTTAAAAAATATTTATATATAAAGTATATTTATTTATCAAAAAATATATCAAAAAACACGTTAAATAATTTTTATCTTTTTTTTCCAGTTTCTAAACTTTTTACCGCATATTCTAATAATATTCCTGCAAAGATTAAGTAGCATAATTATGCTTTTAATTTTAATTATGATCATTCTTCTCGACTCAACTGAAGAATTGGGCGATAGAATAGAGTAATTAACAATTTTTAATATATATATATTTATTAATAATTTATTTCGTCTTATTTTTTTTACCTAATTCTTAAAAAAAAAATATTTTTAAATAATAGTGGTAAAAACTACCTAGTCATTGTATTAATACCGATAGTAATTTAATTCATTGTAATTTGCCTGAAAGAATTCTACAATGACATTTAAAAAAAAAAACATGATTAAAGCTAAAATACAAGACATTGTTACAAATTCAAAAATCTTCACAAACTAAAACAAGATTCTTAAGAGGAAAACGAAAAAGATTACACAAGATTTTTTTAATTTGTAGAGTGGCAAAATTTACAAGTAAAAATTTCTAAAAAAAATTTTGTTAAAAATGAAATTTAAAATAAAATAAAATATTATTTTTATTTTTAATTTTTAACTATTTTAAATAAATTATTTTAAATTTAAATTTTTATTTTCAGATCGGAGACCTAGTCATTTTGCACGAAAATGATTATGTGCCTGCTGATATGTTATTATTGGATATGTGGGAGGACTACTGTGGAGTTAACGAAAGATATTTAACTGATAAAACAAATATAGTCATGAAATAAGCCACACAATTGACTAAAAGTAACTTATTCCGATTTTAAACTTTTTTTTTTTTATTTATACACTCGTTTTTTATAAAAAAAATATATATAATATTCATTTTGTCAAAAGTTCACAAAAGTTCTAAATTAAAAAGTAAGTTCTTTTAATTCCAATAAAAATTAACTGGAAAAATCGAATACACTCTAAATAATCAAAAGTTAAGCCAATTTAAAGGTAAAATGTTTCTTAAAAATGACCCAAAAGGTAAAAAATAGTAAATTTTTTTAACTTTTTTCAATAAATAATTAATTAAATAAAAAATTAATTAAAATAAAGGAGATTCCTTAGAACATTAGAATATTCTTAGAAGAAATACAGTAATAAAATACAGTAACTGGGTCGTCGGAATAGTTTTATTTGCAGGAAATGACACTTATGAATATCAACTACATTTAAACGGAGCTCACAGCAGAGCCTCTCAAAAACAAAGCATTTATTACCAAAAAATACACATTTTTCAAATTATTTCTGTGCTAATAATCATTTTTTACAGTGTACTAGTTTATATTAGTCAAATAACGTAACAATGCTATTTAGATTTCGAGGAAAAAGGAAACGTGGAAAATCTTAATTACTGGTCCATTTTATTCCAACTCTCAATTTTTTCACCCTTTTATTTATAAATTTTCTAAGATATAGTCATTTTTATCAACTGTTTTATGCTTTCCAATCACAGTATAATTTTAAACTAAAGCGAATAAATAAGTGATTTTTCCTAAACTACGCACATAATGATGAACAATACAAACAATTTAACTGAAGATCAATACAGTTTGCGAGCAATTATTTTACAAGATAAAATTTACATGATAGGCGACTAAAGGTACCAGCCCACAGAAGAGTAATAAAAAACCTTAGATAATTTAAAAAAGGGATTTGCAGGTCACCAAATTTAGCAAGATGAAACTTCAAATATAAAAGAAGATTAATAATAAGAAGATGAAAGTGACTCTTCCTAATCTTAGTCTTCTACCAATTCAAAGTCTCATCAAAATAATAATAATAATTTTAATATAAACTAAAATCCCAATTTTGAAACGAAAAAAATTTTTAAGTTCACTAGTAATATTCCCTTAAATAATATAAATAATAATAATAATTCGCTCAGATGTGAGGAGGAAGAAGATGAAAACTATTTCAATAACCAAGAAACAGGTGAAATGACTTCTGTTTTGGTAAAATAAAAATTAGCTAATTAAATATTTTATTTAACCAATAAAATTAATTTTTAAATAAAAGACTCTTCCCAACACTTCCAATAATTACTTTCTCTCAAAAACTCAGTAATAAAATTAAAATTCAATGAATATTTTCCACCAAGATTTACTGAACGACTTAAAAGAGCATAACTAATTAAACACCGAAATTTCCAAAAAATTCAACACTGAAGAAGATTTAGACTAAGAAGATGAAGATGATTAAGAAGAAAATCAATATTTTGACAACTCATAAACTTTCAACTATTTGAAAGTCTCTAGAGGCCCCGAGTACCAAAAAAAATCTTAAATAAAATTTTTAAATCCAAATGAAAACCCAATTGAACCGGAAAGTAATATAAATTCTTAAAGAAATGCTTTCGATCAACTGAAATTAAATATTCACTATTAAAAATCTTTAAACTAAAACTAACATAAAGAAATCCAAAATTAAAATCAAATTACAGAACTATCAGAATAAGAAAATGATGATAAAAATAACATACTATAAAATGACGAAAATACTAGTAATAATAATGAAAATAAAAAAAATAGTGAGCCTCAAATTTTAATAAGAGATTTTAACCTAGGCTCATTTAACAGCAAAGACGACGAAATTCAAGAAAATGATCAATCAAACAAAAACTCAGCCTCAAGTCCCAACCAACCAGACCCAAATTTTTTAAATTCTAGTAATTAAAATCAAAAAATTAAACTCTAATAGCTAAAATAAAAAGAAAGTCCTTCTTTCCAAACAAAAATTTTAAACAGAGAATATTCTAAAACCTAAGACAATAAGGAAAATTTACAAACAAAGGGCGAAAATCCCTCTCTCGTTCCGTGCATTTCCAACGGCGACGAACAAAGTCTTCAAAAAAAATAAAGGCCCAACAAAAAAGTCTCTTTCGACCAGTCCCACCAAGTCCTGCTAAAAAATGTTCAAATAAAAAACTAAGAACAAAATAATTCTAACTTAGCAACATATTCCCCTTTACAAATCGAAAAACTAGATTCTCATTAATCTATCTAATTTTCGCACGAAGCTTCTCCCAAAAAACTCGGGTCTCGTCTCAAAAATTACAAATAATAATTGCTTGGCCTGGATTAGCAGGAAAATTAGTAATTTAATTTAAATTTACAACAATAAAATAATATTTCGAACAATAAAAACTCAGAAATTTAAGAAATCCAAGAAAAATAAGAGTAAATCACAAATAATACTGAAAATAAAATTAATAACAATAATAATAATTCTTCTTAAAATCAAATCCCTAATAATGAAGGAGGATTGTTAGCGACCCCTTACAAAACCCAAGGCAATTAGAATAATTTTAAAATGTTCAGATAATTTTCGGAGTAAGTTTCTTACCACAACGGGAGGCCAATTTAAAATCTGTAAATCGAAACTGTTTAATAAAAATATAGTAATAAATTAAAAGGGGGCTTAAACGATTCAATTGAACTCAATTCTTAACAATAAACTACCAATTTTTCCCCAAAATCTTGTAATTAAAAAAAAAATACCATGTCCAGTCCGCATTCGAGGTCGAAATCTTCCTATCAAATTCCTTCTTCTCCTCTCAAAAAAAGAGGCTCAATTCCGCTCGAAAGGAGATAAAGTATGAGCAAAATTGTCTTCAAAATGCAAAATATTAAAAGAAATGACTCTGACTATTTTGGAAAAACCAAAAGGAGAAATGGATCAAGTTTGTCTTCTCGTACAATTTTATTCTAAAATTATTTCTATTTTTATTATATAAATATTAAATATTTAAAAAAAAAAAAATATTAATCAAGCTCAAAAAGACAAATTCGAAATGGAAAACCAAAACATAGAGACAGAAAAACAACTATTCGATTTAATAGAAAAAGAAAACGATATACCGACCGACATCCACGAAGTTTTCCTCGCTATGCTGGTAAAAAAATAAAAATAAAAAAATAAAAAATAAAAATAAAAATTTAAATAAATCAAATATCCATTAAACAAGTGAAACAAATTAATTAATTATTTAAATAATATTAATTTTAAAAATTCTTTAATTAAATAACCCTAAACTCCTCAATTTAAACAACAAGCTCTGCACCGACACAATCTCAAAATACAACGAAAAGGAAAAAAAATCGATCCACACCCACTACACGCCCGAAGACGCTTCAATTTTAGACTTCCCCCAAACTTTTGGCTATATTTTCAAATCTCAGTGTTTCATAGACAAACAGCAAACCTACGTTTTAAAATATTTCGAAGAAACTCTGTATTTCAACGTAATGAAAAAATTTCATTACCCCGAAAAAAAACTTTTTGCGATTCTTTGTCAGGGCGACGACGAAGAAGCCCCCTCAATTTATATTAAACAGGAATTAAGTGAACTTCCTTCTTATATTTAAGGAGACCAAATGGAAAAAGTCTCTTTTCACAAAATCAAAAAAACTTTCTACCAAAAAGGCCTAATTCCTTTCCTTTATGCCAGGAAATACCTTGATTAGGAAACTTATATGAATAAACCTCTTTTCCAAGAATTATGTAAAAAAAAATAATCAAAAAAAATTACTTATTTTTTTATTTTATCGAATTTTAATATTTATTGATTAAAATTTTGAACATTTTTTTAATTATTTAAATTTTGATTTTATAGAAAGAAACCCAGATTCTCCTAAAATAGAGTCACTCTTTTTTAAAGAAATTGAGCAAGGTACTGCTTTTCTCACTATCATAGGAGTTCAACAAAAAATAAAAAAAGGAGTTTAAACTGTAATTAATACTCTTTAAAAATCTTCTAAAAAACTTATAGTTTCTACAGGGGAATCACTAAGTAGGTAAATAAAACAATTAAAAAAAAATTCATTATAATTTTAAAAATTTTATTAATTTTTAATAAAGAACACAGCCAGTTTGCAGATTTTTGGGCATTTTAAACCCAAGTCTGAGAAAAGTTCACTTTAATCACGGAGACCACGAAAAACTGGTTTTCAAAATTAAAAATGAATTAACTTTTATCAAAAATGTGCTACTAAACCAGGAAAATAAATTAAATAACTCAAATAACTCCCCTGAATCAGTAAAATATAAATTTAAATCTAATAATAAAAATAATTATTATTTAAAAAACTAAAAATTTAATTTACTTATAATAATTAGTTAATTTAACAATTTAACTCTTTAGAATATTATTTAATCTATTTTTTTTGAATAATTAATTTACTATATATGAAAAAACCAATAAATATAAAATATTAATTTTCCATTTTTAATCTAATCATAATTTTGATTAAACATTTTTTCTCATTTCCTTATTTTTTATATAATATCTAATATATAAATTTAAAAACTATTTAAATAAATATATTTTTAATATTCTCAAGGTCGCTTACCAAAGAAGTCCCCTTCGAAAAATGGTTAATAATGAACGTTACTCAACTGCAAGTCCTTCCAGAAAAAGTGTCTTACTAAATTTTGACCCAGATGACAATGTAAAAATCGAAATCTTGGTCAGCGGGCCGGCTTTCCACGCTATCCACAACAACCAATATTTACTGGACCATTTCTGCTTTATAGCTTATTTTTCTCAGTCAATAGTCGCCTATGATTTCTCGGCCCAATAAAAAAAAAATCTACTAAGTATTTTCAAAAATTAATTAGAATCATTCTTCAAAGTTTCGGTAATAGGAAATACAGTGCAAGATATCCCATTAGTTAACAGCCATAAAAGTAGCATTTTTTTATAGTAAACGATCACCTTAAAACTAAATGATGTTTAACAAGATATTCAAAATTTAATAGAAAAAAAGCAAAAAAATTCCAATAAATAACAAAGCCCCAAAATTTCTACAGATTTTCCCTAAATTTAAAAAAGCAAATTCAAACTTCAATAAGAAACTTAAAATCAACTATAATTACCAAAAAATTCAATTCCTTTTAATGAAAACAACAGTAATATTTAAAATTAAGATACTGAGGGATTCCAAGTCAAAGAAAAAATCAAAAAATACTTATAAATATCAGCATTTTGCCAAGCTGGCTCAGTAACCTTAGATAATCTTCAAATTTTAAGTAAATAAATTTAATTTAGTTCAATTTGTTTCCTTATTCAATTTAATTAAATATTTTTAAAATTAATAGATTTCTTAATTTTATTTAATTTTACTAAAATTTATAAATTTTTTTAAAGTGCGCTTAATCTTCATACTTGCAAGACAATAAGCCGAACTTTTAGACGAACTTATTATATTTTCTCTTTATTCCTCTATGTTTATACTAACTACGATTACACTTATATAAATGAATAGCTGTCAGTCAAGAATTACTTATTTCACGCCTTTTACTCCTATTTTTGTTAATTTAATCAACTATCTACTTTTATCTATTTTATAATTTACTTCAAAAAGTCATTCACACAAAAAACATTTAAAAGAAAAAATTAAATCTCTTTTTGACTTCAGAAACGGAGTACAATAATAAAACCCTCAACAAAGCGATTCCAACAGATAAAAAAATATTTCCAACTAATTCTCAAATTTCCACCACTCAAACGCGCCTGAAATCAGAAGTGAATTAGAAATGGCTAATTAATAATTAAATAGAAACAAAAACAATTCAAACAACAACTATAATAATAATAACAATAATAGTAAAAGCATAATTAATTACCAAATTTTTGAAAAAAAAAGCTCCTTAATGGGCGACTCCTTCAAGCAAATCAGCCCAGTAAAAAAAAAAAGAGACAATTTCAAAAAAATTACTATAAACGTAATTCTTCAGTCTTATTTCAAAAAATCCTCTTCTTAACCTTATAAATTCGCTCTTCACATGCTAAAAACTCTCTTTCTCTCTATTTTAGATGCTCTAATTATTTATTATGCTTTCATAAACCTCTCGCAAAATGGCCATTATCCTATCGAAGTAAAAAATAAATAACATTAATTTATTTATTTTTAAAATATAAAATTTTAATATTTTATATATATTTTTATATAATTTTTTAGTTCTTACTTTGACTTATTACATTTTATTTCTAATAATTCCTTTTCTTAATAAAATTTATCTTATTCAGTATTTAAAATAATAAATAAATAAATAAAAATAATCAAAAATATTTTATAAAACCTCAAAAATTAACTAAATTTATTTGAATTCTTGTTGATTTTTTTATTAAATTTATAATTTATTCAACGTTTTTTTTAAATTTTCAGGTTGAATCGTTCACTTTCCAACTATTTTTCTGTATAGTACCCATAGTTAAGCTATTTATTTTAGAAGGCTGTCGGTGGAAACAAGGACTATTTTTATTAATTACTTTCATTATAGAATTATTTATATTATAAACTTCCGAAAAAGAATATTAAAGATATGGATTTTATTACATTTAAGATCTAGACTAGTTACAGTATATATTCTCAGTTTTACTATGTTTATTAATGCTGGCAGTTTTTCATAAAATTTAAATCCTTTACATTTTTTTCTATAACCCGAAATTAATTTTAAATGATACCAAATTCCAAAAAATTCTTAATAATTCGGCCTATATAGCCTACACTCAGTCCATAAAAGACTTTAATATAGGTAAAATTCTCAGAAGAATCTTCAAAAATTCAGAAAATGATCTTATTCTTCAATCATGTAAAATATTTATATAATAATTTTTACTATAATAAATTAATTTTAATTAATTATTTTTATTTAAATTTTAATTTTAAAGTTCTTTTATCTGATGAAATTGGACACGGTCAAGCAAAACTTAAATATCTCTCTAAAAAATTCGAAAACACGCAATTAGAATACAAATTCCTCAGACTTTTTAAAAAAAATAACCTGCCTTCTACGAGATATTACATTTTGATTTCTGTTGTTTTTTATGACATAGTGAATTTAGTTTTTTATTTCATTTCAGACAAAAAAAATGATGTCCACACTCTTATTTTCGTATTTTACATAATAACTCTAATTTCAATTGCTATAGTCTGTCTTCTCATAGCTTCATAAGTTTATGAAATCAACTATTTTACTCTCAATTATATGGTAAATTAAAAAAAAAAAATTTTATTAAAAAATTCGTCAAATAATAAATTTAAATTTACATATTTATTATAAAAATAGATTCTTTTCATTCATTTTGCGTAATTCATTATTGCTCAAATAGGATGGGATTTAATAAATTACCCTATAAATATTATCATTTTCCTTTGTATACATTGTCTTATTGTCACATTAAGGCCCGATATAGTTTGTGCTTTGGGACTAATTTTAGTTCTCTTCTGTCATATTTTGTAAATTTAATTTTAGCTTTTTATATTTCATATCTCCATCATTTATTCATTATAAATTTATTTTTTATTTAAAATAAAAATAGAATTTTGAAAGCAGATGATATATACTCAGACGGTTATTTATTCGATATTAAAACAAATTTCGGCGTTTTTACCCAAATATCTTAGTTAGTAATTTCACTAGCCTTCCTCTTCTTAATAAATTACTACAATCATCAAGTAATTAAAATAAAATAATATATTATAAATTCAAATAATATAAAATATTAATTTTTAATAATTTAATTTACTAAAAAGACCTACGGAAACCAAAGAAAAAATTTCATCAGTGAATTCCACGCCATAAACCAGTCAAAACAAGTAAAAGACCTGCTTTCGCTGCTCCTGCCCAAATTCATAAGAGAAAGAATAGACAACGGCCAGTCAACAATTTCAGAAAACCAGGGAAATGTTTCTTTAATTTTCTGCGACGTCGCCAATTTTGACGACATGATCAACGAAGAGCAAGAATAAGTAGTTTATTTACTGGACAAAATTTACAGAGACTTCGACATCGCCTGCAGTCTCCATTCGCTTCAAAAAATAGAAACTGTAGGAAAAACTTATATGGCCGCCGGCGGCCTCAAAGACGTTGAACACTATTATAACTTGTAAAACCAAAAAAAACTCCACAATTCCGCCCAAAGAGCCATCGACTTTGCCTTTGAAATGTTTAAAATCGTTAAAAGCTACCAGTTTGGCAGACAGGTCAGAAAAGACATCCAACTAAAAATAGGTAAAAAAATATAAAATAACAACTATAAATTCTTGAAAACTTATCTATTCTATTTCTTTTATTTTATTTTATTTTAACTACTTATTTTTATGTTTTTAATAAAATACTTAATTTAGGAATTCACTATGGACAAGTAATAGCAGGGGTTATAGGACACCATAAGCCCTAATTTTCTTTAATAGGAGACACTGTTAATACAACTAGTAGAGTAGGATCTACCTCTGAAGCCGGCTACATTACCATTAGTTAATAAGCATATGAATAGGTTCAAAAAAACTCCAATTATTTATTTAGATAAAGAGCAGTTTAAGCCAAAGGAAAAGGAGAACTTATGACCTATTAAGTAATAGACCGAAAGTCAGTAATAGATTTACTTATAAACGCAGAAATAAAAGAAAGTATTAAATATTAATAGATCAAATATTAAAATAATTATTAAACTAATTTAAAACATATAAATTACAAAAAAACTCTCTATTTTTAATATATTTTAATTAAAAAAATTTTAATACAATTAGACACCAACTTGTAAAACAGAAGAATGTCTATTCAACAGTTCAGGAAACTCTCATTGAAAACATTTGAAAATACAAGTGAAGGACAACAAATAAAGGACAAAATTTTCTCAGAATACACAAAAAGAGGGGGAAGTGTTTCCATTCACAATATTTCCAAAAAGTCCATAGATTTCACCGCAGGCATGCAAAAAATTCTCATGCCCATCAAAGAAACCAACACAATGTCAGAAATCAACACCAATTCTAAACCGTCCAACTACGAACAGTCCAAAAACGTAACTATTATATATAATAAATAAATAAATAAATAAATAAATAAATAAAAAATTACTAATTATTTAATTTAGGCACCTGAAGTGATGTGTAGTTTTTTATTTAATTACTAAATTATTTGATTAGTTATTAAATTAATAACATTTAGTTTATTTTTGTATTTATGTGTATTAAATTTTTAGGACCACTTAGAAGACTTTGGGTGCATTGATTACAGTTTTATTGATAATTTGGAAGATTAGGGTAAAGAAAATATTCACTTAGAAAAATACAGGGGTAGAGATGTTTTAAACTATAAAATCGAAAAAAATAGTATTTTTTAACTAGAAGAAGAAGAAGATGAAGATAACGAATGGCTTTTCAGCAACAACTCCAAAGAGTACAATTTAAAATTAGGACTTTTTGCCAAACCTTCAAACCCCGAACTTTACGACGGTAATTTTAAATTAATTTAAAAATTAAATTTATTTTTTTATTAAAAATTAATTAAAAACTATTTTTTAAATACAGAATTTATAAAAAACCAAAAAGAAAATTCAAAAGGCTCAGTCAAAAACATTTTTAATAATCTAATTTGGATCTTAGCCATAAAAACTTTCCTTATCTTAATTTTAACTTCTAAAATATCTTCAAATTGGCTTGCTTTTTTAATAATAATCAGAGCGCTAATTTTAATTTCAGTGATTATAGTAAGAGTAAATATAAACAAAATTTTCATGTAGTCAACTTTGAAAGTTACCATACTAGTCTATATTCTCAGTTTTATTAGTATTTTTTTACTAAATTTTGAATAAAAACAGATAACTGTTAGCGCATAAGATATTTATTCTCATGCCATCTACCAAATCCTTTCTGCTGAAAAACTGCTAATTTTCTTTACTTTTTGTTCTTTCAAAATAATAAATATGATGCATAGAATCTACCTTATAACCATAATAACGGTAGTCTGGATTCTCGTCACAAGTAAATAAATTTTTAAAAACACTAAATTATAACATAAAAAAAAAACATATTTTAAAATTAAAAAACCCACAAATTTTAAAATTAAAAAACCCCTTTTTATATTAAGTTTATATGGACGCCGTTGAAATAGAATTAATTTACTATTTCATTTTGGTCCAAGTACTTTTCTTTTTCTTCGATTACAGAATAAAACAGGTAGAACTAATTTCCTTTAACAATTTACAGCACTTAGACGAAAAAAAACTCTAGTACGATTCTTTAGTAAACTATTTGTTGCCCAAACACTTATTGGATCAATTTCTGCACAATCCCCTCGGAAAATCTGAATTAACTGAAAAATATGAAACATGTACAATTCTCTTTGCAGATATAGCTGGCTTTACCAAATATTCTTCATCTGTTAAACCAGACCAAGTAAAAAATACATAATTAAATTAAACTAAATTAAAATAAAATAAAATAAGGTTAAAATTAAAATAAAATAAAATAAGTTATAAAATAAAAACAAAAATTATTACTAAAAGAAAAATAAAAATAAATAAATATCATGCTTTTTTTAACTATATATTTTAATAAAATTTTTAAAAATAAAACTTAAGTTCTATTATTAAATTTTAATAAATTTAGGTCGTCTAATTACTGAGAAAACTGTTCATAGAATTTGATAAATTATGTTTGTAAAACGATGTTTTCAAGTTATACACAATTGGTGACTGTTACGTTTGTTTAGGAGTAAATGATAAAAATAACAGATAATATGCTGAAGAGGCTCAAAATGTTCTTAATCTTGGATTTGAAATGATAAAAATCATTTAAGATGTCAGAAAATAAATAAATTATGACGGACTTAATATGCGTATTGGAATCCACACAGTAAAAAAATATTAAAAATTTACATAAACCAAATTATAAACAAAAAATTCAATATTGTAGTATCAATAAATAAATTCGCAAAATAATCAACTTAGCAAAAAAATAATATTTATTTCTATTATTCATTATTAAGGTTGATACTAATTTATTATCGTTAATGATAATACATATATTAAAAATTTAATATATTTTTAAACATTTCATTAAAGTTAATTATAACATATATTTTTTTTAAAATTAACAATAGATATATTTCTTTAATTAATATTAATATATATTTTATTTTAAATAATATTAATACATATATATATGAATTAAATTAATAATAGTATATATTTATTTTAAAATAAAGGGAACAGTTATAGGAGGAATGATAGGAACAGAAGTTGTTAGATACGATATTTACGGAAGAGATGTTTTAATTGCAAATAAATGTGAGTCACATGGTACAACTGGCTATATAACTGTAAGTGAAGCGACTAAAAATTTATTAAAAGAAAATTTCGAAGATTTATACTAATTTGAATTAAAAGAAGAATTTAAAATATCTGCTTAGGGCTATGAAGAAACCATTCCTTTATATTACGTCACATAATAAGATTGATTTTTAATTTCTCGCTTTTTTAATAAAAATAAAAATAAAATAAAATAATAATTAAAAAAAACAAGTTCATTTCAATTAGAATAGTAAATCGTAAAGATTTAAAGAATTAATTTTAATTTAATAATTTATAATCAGTCTAAATATATATCTTTTATAATAAATTATACTTGATTTATTTATATTAATTAATTAAATAAATATAAATATACATAAAATATAAATTTATATTTATATATTATTATTATTGGTATACGAAAATAATTATTTATAAGCTTATCAACTTAAAATAACCATACTTTATTTTTTAATTTTATATTTAATAATTGAATAAAATTATAGGTAAAACAACATAATGAATTAAAATTATTCCTAAGTAAATTAATTTACAATGAAGTATTCTAATACATATGATTTAAATGCATTTTAAAAAATTTTTGTCCATTAATTAAAATTTTTCTCAAATTCTCTCTTATTAATGCAAGATATAACCTAAAAATATAAAAAACATTATAACTTTTTTTAAATATCAACAATATAAAATAAAAACATTGCACTTTATTTAAAAAATCATTTTTAAATTATAAAATTTTAGTTCTTAGAAAATAAATACACATAATGTGTAAAAACTAGCATCATTACTATTTTTACGATTAGTTTTTTACTGAAATAATCAAATATGTATAAAAATAATTTTAGTCAAGAAGATTTAATTATTCTTTTTAATTTTTGAATCCTTACATTAAAAAACTTAAAATTTTATAAAATTTCTTTCTATCAATTCCAATATCAACCATATAAAATTATGATAACAAAAATTTAAAGATAGATCATTCAACAAAAAATAAATTAAAATAAACAAAATAAATAAAAAAAATAATAATTAAAAAACTACACTAAAAAAAAAATAAAAAACATGCAAAAAAAATTCACCACACTTCCCAACTTAGGAAGAAATTTCCACCTTGATTTCACCAACGTCAAATCCGACTTCCAATTGCACAATTTGGAAAAAGTCACAGAACTTTTCAAAAACGCTCTTTAAAAAGTCAATTTACCCGTCATCCAATCCCACCACTACGTAAACAAACAAATAAATAAAAAATGAAAAAAATTAACAAAAAAAATAATAAATAATTATAAAAAATAATTAACAAATCAGTAAGATATACTTATTAAATTTTTAATTTTTTTTATATAAACCTTTTTTTTTTTAACAGTCTAGTGAATAAGGACTCATTTTGAACTTCATTTTAAAAACTGGACACTTAAATTACGCCAGTTTCACCGAATCTAATTCTTGTACTATTGACTTATTCTACTCTTAATAAAAACACGCTGACAACGATAACAACGACAAATCTATCGAATTGACTTTCGAAGATTTTGTTTCTGATGTCATTGGATTCCAAAGTCAAACCACTAATGTAAATAATATAAAAATATAAAAAATAAATAAATTAATAAATCAATATAAATATACTTTTTCATATTTATCTACCTATTTATAAAAACTTAAAATTCAACATATATATGCTATTATTATCAAAAAAATCAGTTTTTTTTACTTTTTTTTTTATTTAGATCGGATTCAACAGAGGAAAATACACCTAGTTATCTACCAATGAATTACCCGATAAAAATGAAATTTTCCACAATGTTAAATTCGTCCACAAAGAAAAAACTCTTTTCTAAGATTTAAGAATCTACGACACTCCTGAAATGGGAAGAGTCCTAATTTTAGACGGTATGGTCCAAATTTCTAACGAATTAGAAGACAATTATACTGTCGATTTACAAAAAGTAAAAACACCTAAATTTTAAATATTTTCAAATTTTTTAACTTTTATACTTATTCGAATATAACTGAAAATCTATTATTATTTAAAAAAAAAAGGAAATCGTCAACAAAAACTCCAAACACATTTTGATCATTGGAGGAGGAGATTTATTAATCGCTAACTATATTTTAAAACACTATTCTAATGTTGAAAAAGTAACTTTATGTGAAATTGATAAAGGAGTTATCGATTCAGTCCAAAAATACTTCGAATACGGACAAAAAGAAGTCCAAGAAGCTCTTAAATCCGGAAGATTAGAAATCGTAATTTAAAAAACCCGCAACTAAATTTTCATATAAAAAATAATCCTTTTTCTAAAAATAGTTAACAACTGCTCTAAATTTATAATTTTATACACAATTTTATTTTCTTTATTTCTTTTTATTTTTACACTTTACTAATCAATACCTAATTTGATCATAAGTATTTAAATCTAAATTTTTTTATAAATTAAAATTAAAACAACTAGGTAATCAACGACGGAGCCAAATTCGCCAAAGAACAAGCCGAAAAATACTCTGAAATTTACAACGGAGTCATCGTCGACTGCTCCGACAGTTGGAACGAAGGTTCTCCCGCTTTGTCTTTGACCACTGTCGAATTCTACTCTAACTTGAAAAAATTATTAACTTAAGGAGGAGGAGTTTCCCAACAACTTTCCCACCCCAGTTTAATTCCCAAATTCCAAGAAGCTTGGAAATAAGCTGGTTTATCTAATTTCAAAGATATTAACTGCGTTTCTCCCGAGTACGGAGGCTACTTGCCCTTGGGATGTGCTTATAAAAACTGATCAAACAAAAATAAAATACACAAAAAAAATACAAAAATTAAGTTGTTTTAAAAAAATAAAAATATAAATAAAAATAAAATAACTTCATTTCTATTTAATTTTATAAGTCTGTTTATATTAACCATAAAATTTATATTCATATATATATAATATTAAAAAAATTCGTTTGTTGTTTTAACACACTAAAATATTCTATATTCTATATTTTATATAACTTTTCTTATCCCGGAATTTAAAATAAAAATAATATATTTATATTATTTTAATTTAAATTTTAAAAGTGTGACGAAATAAATTATTTAATTTATTATTCCTAAAATAACCATCACATTTTTATTTTTTATTATTCAATATTATAATATTATTATACTTATTCACTGATAATTAAATATTCTATTTAGTTTTTGTAGTCTCTACTTTTAACTAAAAATAACTTAATTCTTTTCCATAAATATATAATGATAAATAAGAAATAACTATTTTCAATAATTTGTAAAAATAAATTTTATTATGTAAAAATTAATAAATATTTTAAAAAAGTTTTTTTTAAAAATTTTAAAAATATTATTACAAAATTTTTGTCCAAATATTCCATTATTTAAATATAATTAATATATATATTTTCTATTTAAAAATATTATCGCCTTATTAACTTTTTCTAAAAAAATCTTATAAATCAACCTCCTGCTACTATATTAAAATCTTATTAATAAATTTATAAAATCTTAAAATAAAATAAAAATAAAAATAAACAAAAAAATAAAAACAAAAACAAAAATTAAATGTTTAAAAATTTCACCAAATTGCCAAATTTAGGAAGAAACATACACTTAGACTTTACCAACGTAAAATCTGATTTCCAACTTCATAACTTTCAATCAGTTAACTCCTTGCTATAAAAAATATTATAAAAAATTGAATTTTAAATCGTAAATTAATTTCATCAGGTAACAAAAAAATAAAATATAATAGAATAAAATAAAAAAAAATCACAATTATTCAGTGAAAATCCATAAATTTAATTACATTTTTTTTATAATCATATTTTTTTAATTTATTTTTTATAATATCCTATAATTATTAGAAATAAATTTTAAATAAAAAGCTTCATATGCGAAATTAATATACTATTTTAACTATTAATATAATAATTTATTATTGCAAATTCCATATATATATTATTCAACAACAAAATTTCAGATCCATAAATAATTTCTATAATAGAATAAAACTAAAACATATTTCAACTTCTAAAACAAAATATTTTCAAATAATATATTTTCTATAAAAAAAATATACTTCTTATTTATTATATAAAAAATTTAATTAAATATAAATTCTTTTATAAAAACAAATTTTTTAAATTTAATATAATTATTATTTATTAATTTTATATGAAAGGAAAATTAAAACGGATTAATGATAAATTATATGTTGGACATTGGACATTTGAACTACACTAGTTTTAAAGAATCTAATTCCTGTTCTATAGATTTATATTTCTCTTATAAAAGCCACAAAGAAAACGAGAAAAAAATAGAAAAAACGATAGAAACCACATTTGAAGAAAATTTATCTTCCGAAATTGGCTTCGAAAACCTGACGACTCATGTAAAAATTAAAATTAAAATTAAATTAATTTTAAAAATAAAATCAAAAATTAAAATAATTTAATTAACAATATTTTTATTATTTTCTCATTATAAATATAAATATAAATAAAAAAAAATTCTCTTAATTTTAATATAGATTGCCTTTAACAGGGGTAAATATACTTAATTACAGACAAATGAATTGCCAGAAAAAAATGAAATTTTACACGATGTCAAATTTGTGCACAAAGAAAAAACAAAATTTTAAGATTTAAAAATTTACGACACCTAAGATATGGGTCGAATTTTAATTCTAGATGGCATGGTTCAAATTACAAACTAATTAGAAGATAATTACACAATTGACATTTCCAAAGTAAATTTTTAAAAATTAAATTTCCAAATAAGATATTTTTCTTATAATATCATTAATTAAATTTAATTAAGCTCCAAATTTTAAAAATTATTTAATTTTAAAAAGGAAGTTGTAAACCAAAATTCTAAAAATATCTTAGTAATTGGAGGCGGTGATTTATTAGTCGTAAACCATCTTTTAAAAAATTATCCTAATCTTTAAAAAATAACATAATGTGAAATTGACGAACGTGTCATAAATAACGTCAAAAAATACTTTTACCATGGTCAACAAGTAAAAAAAGCTCAAGAACAAGGCAAATACGAAATTGTAAATAAAATTTAAATTTAAATTTAAAAATAGAAATTAAACCAAAATTCAATTTTAATTTATTAAATAAATTACTAGTAATAATTTTAAAAATTAATTTAAATTTAATTTTTATCCTTTTTTAAATAATTCTATTACCTAAACAGGTAATAGACGACGGGGCAAACTTTGCAGCCGAAAAAGCCCGAAAATTCTCTGAAATTTACGATGGAATTATTATTGACTGTTCTGACAGCTGGGAGGAAAACTCTCCTGCTATTTCTTTAACAACTATAGAATTTTACTAAAATTTAAGTAAATTGCTAACAAATGGAGGCGGCCTATCTTAATAATTATCGCATAACGATTTAATTCCGAAATTCCAAAGTAAATGGAGATAGGTAGGACTTTCTGACTTTAAAAATATTAACTCCATTTGCCCGGAATACGGAGGCTATTGTCCAATTGGTTGTGCTTATAAAATATGAATAAAAGAAAAATAGTATAATTATAAATGATATAAATTTTAAATATTCAATTTCTAAAAATTAAATATAATATAAATTTATATATACAATAATGTATAATTATTATGGATTTATAATTTCGAAATAACTTAATTAATAATAAATTCAATAAAATATTATATTATAATATAATATTATAAATAAATAAATTAACTAAATAAATAGTAATTTCCATTCATTTCATATAAAAACCGATATTATAATACGAAGAAGAAACAGAGTCTGGATTCACAGACTAATTACTGCTCTAAGTGTTGCTTTTCGTATTTCTGTTAAAAATAAAAGTATTTTATCTAGAAATAAAACTGTTCAATTCTTCCACCATTAAACTTTCGTTTTTATCTCTAATTTCCATTGTTTTTTATCTTTATCTCGGATTATCCTAAATAAACTTCAAAATTTTGTTAATTTATTTTTCCCTCGCATTTAACTCCGTATTCCAAAACTAAACAAACTTCTTCTCATCATGAATTAATTAAATCTTTTAAAAAAAATTAAAATTACAATTTTTTCTTAATTTTAAATTTAAATTAAAAATAATTTACTTTTATATATAAATTTGCCATAAACTAAGTTTTTCCGCTCTATTTTTTTTTTATTTTTATTTCTCTAAAATGAACCTGTTAATCCAACAACTCAAACAACATAAACTCTTCTGTGTCACCAATTTAAAAATTTTTCTTCTTTTTTTTGTTAAAACCTACCATTTTTATCTAAAAACTGTGCTTTTGAACTCCGTTGCTAAAATCTATCACTCTTTTCCCAGTTATAACGCTCACTTTTGGTTAACTAGGCACTTCAAAATTATCTCCTTAATTACTTCTTAATTAATCTTCTTTATTTTATTAATTTTCAGAATTTTTAGAATTTTACTAAATTTCATTATTTTCTTTATTTTCATTATTTTATTAATTTTCTTTATTTTATTAATTTTCTAAATTTTCTTGATTTTTTTCTTCTTAAATGTCTTGTTGCTTAGTATCTTCCAAATCAAATGTCGTGAATTAATTCCAATAAACCCATTTCTTCTTCTTATTTTGCTGCAAATCTGACCTTTTACTTAAATCTCCATTCTAAGGCAAATATATTTACTCAGTATTGCTCTTAAATTTAATGCATTTTTCTTTATTTAATCTATTAATTTAAATCTCCACTTTAATTTCATCATAATTTTAAATAATATTTTCTTATAATAAAAACTTCGCGTCCATTATTTCCAAAAACAACTACGGTTATAAGCTCCCCTCAATTGTACTTACATACTATTTATATTTATTTATCTCCTATAATTATTCTAATAAATACTGTTCATATTCATGCCAATAAATTGACTTTATTTTAGTTAATAATTCATTTAACAATTTTTTTAATTCTTCATAATTATGAAGCCTTAAAAAATTATTATCATTCAAACTTTATCTATATATTTCTCCGCCAACCACTTTATAATCTTCTTCATCTTATTGATTTTAATTATCAGACTTTTCACAACAAGCCCCCATTTTACTTATTTTATTTTAAATCTAATTTATTTTATATTCAATTTTAATTCAATTAAAACTTCTAAATATTAAATTTTTCTCACTTTCTAGTAAAACTAAAATATATAAAGAAAAAAACTCAAAAAGAATTAAGAAAAAACATTAAAACTTAAATTCATTATTTCAAATACAATACAATACATTTATATTTATATTTATATCCTCATATAAGCAAAAAATATAAACAATAAATATTATAAATACCACATCTAAAATAATTAAATAAATAAATACACACAAAATTAAATTCAATAAAAAATTAAACCAAATATAAACAATTTCACTTCTAATTTTCCACCATTTCCACTGCAAACCCAATTTTTTAGTACTAAATCTAAATTTCCCCTCCCTTTCCCCACTCGAAGCCGCCTTTGAATTTGTCTTCAAAAACCAACAGACCCCCGTCCAAGTCTCCCTCGTCTCCTTCCCCCAAAATTTAGGCTGACTAACTCGTCCCCAAATCAGAAGTAACCATAATTCCTATCCAAACTTTTTTACCATATTTTCTTGCCTTCTAAATCCCTTTCAAAGCTTCTCTAATTCCTTCAAAAAAAAAAAAAATTAAATAATTCATTCATTCATTTATTATCATAATTTTATACATTTCTAAAATTTTATTTCCTATATTTTATACTATATTAGTAATTCAACTTATTTCCTTAAATTTTTCATAAATTTCGGTTTTTTTTAAAATTTTTTAGTAAATTTACTTATAAATTTTATTTTATTACCTCCAGCCTTTTCAAGCTTAAAATTGAACCCGTCTACAAAATCAAAAAGTAAATCAACGTCATCAGGGGTCGCTACACTCTCGTCCCCGTAAACCAAAATATCATTTTAATGACAAAAATTTCTGAAATGAACCCATTTTTAATCCATTTCTTTGTCTTTGCCTGGGCAAAAATCGAGGCCGAATGGTTACTCTATAATTTTTACTTTTTTTTCTTTATCAATTTTAACTATTTCCTTTACAAATTCCATGCCTAATTCCGGACTCCAGGCTGCATTTGCGTCTATGGTAAATTTTTCTCCAATTCCACCCTATATCATCTTATTTAATACTTCTTATACACAAAACTAAATATCCTAATTAAATTTCAATTTTAAACAATTTGTGTATTTAATTCCAAAATTAGCAGACTCTTCTATATCTTCATACTTATCTTACAAAGCTGCTGTGTAATACGATTTATTAACTTTTCTAGATAAATTGGCCAATTACTGAAAATGAATCTACCATACATCACAAATAGCTGCAAAAATCGCAGATTCAATCCCAGATTTAGGAGCCAAAAAACTTTTACTTTTTTTAGTTACTTATTCTACTGCAAAAAACAAAACTTTGCTAAAAAAATAGACGTCTTCATTTAAATTTCCCCTCAAAACCTAAAAATATTTTTCATCTAATCCCTAAAAAACATCATATTTTTCAAAATCTAATAAAATCTGCTCTTTATCTCTAAAAACACTATTTAAATTTTCCTTTTAATATATTTTCAACTACTCCAAAAATCCCCCCAAAAACTAATCCACATTCTCCAAAAATTACTAACAGTCTTAAAAATCGCTCAAATAACAACCTGGTTTCTTAGGAGGCAGTCCAACTTCTCCGAATCCTTCAAAAAAAACCTATTTTTTAGCTTATTCTTCTGTATTTTGTTCTGATTTTTGTTCATTTTTTTCCTCATTTATTTTTTCAATTTTCTGTCCATTTTTTTGCTAAAAATTTTCGCCAAAATTACCGGACAAATCTTAAACCTAAATCTTAAAAAGCGCATTATTTCTAGTTTAAGAAAAAGAATGCGATGTGCCGAATCCTCTTCTAAGTCGCAAAACCAAGGGCTCCAAAATTAAATTCACTTTTAAATTTAATCCTAATTTATTATAAGTAATAAAATGTGTGTAACTTTTATTCTAAATATCCATTTTTTTATTTGCTTATCCCAATTTAAATTATATTATAAAACTTAGTTTTTTTTTCAGTAATAATTTTTGACTAATTCGATTGCTTTTTACTATCAAAGCCAGTTTTTAATTAATTAATTAATTAATCTATCAATAAATTAATAAATTATTTATTCAGTAAAAAACTCACTTTTAAATAATTAACATCAAGATAACAAATTTTTATATTATTTAATAAAATAAACTAGTTAAATTTTCAACTAACAAAACTTTAAAAAAAACCCTTCATTAATATTAGTTCTTTTTTAATTCAAGTTAATTTGTATTAGTAAATTTTATAATCAAATTACTAATATTTTAAAATTATATCATAAATTTTATTTTGCAAATTAGTATATATTCATGAGAATATTTTATACATTTTAAAAATATTATATATATATCAACAATTATAACTTTAATAAATAAATTTAGTTTAAATCAATTAAATTTATCAATAACAAATATCACTATTTGATAAAATATTTTTTAGTATTGAAACAATTATTAAATTGTTTGGATTTTATTTCCACTTAGTAAATTATTTTAATATATAAAAATTTGTAATATTTATTATTTATTCTTATTTTCTGATTAATATTAATTAATCTAAATTTGTATTCTCATTTCACAAAAATTTATTGAAATTTTTAAATTATGTAACTTTAATTTTATTTTTATTTCTATTCAACTTAGTACTGCTATAAAACTTTTTATCTCCTAATATACTATCTTACAAAGAATTTTAGTAGCTAAAATATTTATTTTTCTACCCTTAAGATATAGTTTTTTCAGTAGCAAACTTTATTTAATAACAATCTTGGTCTTAATCTAAATTTTAGTCTTCTTCAGAAGGAACACTCAATAAACTATCGAAACTATCCTCCAAACTTGTAGTTTTATTATTAAAATTTTCATTGTAATTTATTTAAAATTCTTTTCCATTTTTCATCTAAAAACTGACTTCTTTTTCTTAATTTTTATCTTATTATGATGTAAATAATTATTATTCTTCTCCTTCCTAGTCGCAATTATCCCA
The DNA here is from genome assembly GCA_001447515.1 of Pseudocohnilembus persalinus. Classification (NCBI taxonomy): domain Eukaryota; phylum Ciliophora; class Oligohymenophorea; order Philasterida; family Pseudocohnilembidae; genus Pseudocohnilembus; species Pseudocohnilembus persalinus. The sequence continues at coordinate 182,607 of LDAU01000196.1, forward strand.
AAATTCATGTGGCTCCTAAATTAACTCAGTCTCTTAATCTTCAGGAGAAATTTTACAAATTTATTTAAAATCCTACCTTTTTTCCAAAAACTAAAGGCAATTATCGAACCCCCCATTTTTTTTTTCTCCCGAAGCTTCTCCGTCACCGTTATTTTCCTAGTTTTACTGAACGAAAGACATGGATTTATTAAATTCGATTTAACTTTTAAAAAAATTAATCCTAGAACTTTTCGTACTCTACGCTTTCTTTAGTATATTAAATTAACTCTAATATTGAGTCTCTTTAGGAGAGGCCAGTAACTTAATTAACTCACTCCAATTACTCTTATTTTGCTCAAATTTTTCCTATTTTTCTAAAATTTCCTAAGAACTTAACCCAGTCGACAAAGATAACGCCATAGAAACTCTTCTCCTTATTAAAGTGCTATTTTCTATTCCTTATAATTTCTTAGAGTTCAAAAATTTCCTATATTTCCTTTATTATCTCAAAAATTTTCTTTGCTATTTCAATTGCTATTTTTCCTACTAAATTTCCAATTTCTTCATATAAATCTCATGCTAAATCTGTTAACTGCTAGAAAATCTATGTGGCGTGAAAAAAGTCTGACTTTTTTATTATTATTAAATTTTATTCTTATAATTCTAAATTTCTCTTTTAAAAATGCCTATTCTCTAACTATCATAACCTTCTTTAGTTTAAGAACTACCTTAATAAGATCTTTCATACACTCCGTAAATTTAAGTATGTTACGGGCTCCTAAATGGCTATACTTCTCTTCTTTTATTATAATTATCCATTAATCTTCAGCCAAATTGTATTTTTTTTATAAATTTTTTTTGTTTTGTTTTTATTTATTTTTTTTAATTATTACTCATTTTTAATTAAATGATCTATTTTATTATTGATCAATTGATATTTATAAATTATATAAAATTACAAAAGAATTTTGAGAAAAAACATCAAATATTACTAAAATACCATATTAATGTTACTCATTTCTATTTATCAATTTTAAGATAACTAATAAATTAATTGTGTATTTTTAATTAATCAGTCTAATTATCAATAACAATTTGAAATTATATATCGCATTAATTATAATTAAATTTATTAAAGAAAGTATATATAAAATTTATTATTTACATAGAATAATAAAAAGTGAGTAAAATAATGTTAAACTTAAATATTATTCAAAAATAATTTAGAATTTTAACACAATTTAAAAATATTTTTCTAATTTTAGGTATAATTTTTTTTAATTTGGGTTTAACATTAAAATTAAAAAAGTAAAAACATAAATATTTTAGCAAATCATTCCATCAATATATTTTGGAAAATTTTATGTATCTTAGCAGTTTTTAAATTAAATTGTTTTTTATAAATTACAACATAATTATTTCTATACTTATTTATAAAAAAAATTAAAAAACATCTTTAATGTATTTTATTAAATTCTATAAATCGAATATTTCCTGTATTTGCAAAATAAAAAAACATGATAAAAAAGCATGTTTAAAATTTTAAGTATGAAATTATTGTATCTTAGATAAATTAATTCTAACTCAAATTTTAATTAAAGTTTGACTTCCTAATAAAATCCCATTAAATTTATATCTTATTTATTTTTACCATTTAAATTAATACTTATAAAAAAATACTATTCCAATAGAAAAAGATTAATTTATCAATTTCCAGTAAACTTTTTCATAAATTACTAATAATTTTACATTAATTACTTACTATTTTATAACACGATCAAAATTATTATTATCTTTTAGGTCTATTTATAAATATATATATTTAAAAATTTTCTACTTTATTCTATTATATAATATATTTAGAGTAATAAAAAAATGTATCATATATATAATATTTTGATCATAAGGAAAATTTGAAATGGAATAAATATAAATTATATATTTTTTAAACAATTTAGTAAATATGAAATTATGAAAAAAATAAACTGATAAATTTCTAAATATTTTCTAATTTTTAAATCTTAAGAGCTAAATTATGAGAATAAGTATTTTAAAAATTTTTTTATTTATCACACAATATCTTTTCTATTTATATATAAACCCCGTTAATATCACAAATAAATAATATAAATTACTAATCTTATTTAAATTTGAAATTTAAATTTTTAAACGTTCGAAATATTAAATAAATCTATAGTTATTTGGCTAAAAAAAGTATTTATAGTGTTTATTTTAAAGAAATAAATATTATTTATATAAAAATTTATTTACACCTTAAAATTAGAATATAAAAAATGAATTAAATTTATAAATTGAATTCAAGTGTAAAACAACAAATATAAAAATTTTTTAATATTTTCGAAAATCATCCTTGAATTTATCAAAGAAAGCCTAAATTATTCTTTTTCCTCTAATAAGTAAATAATCAAAGTAAATTATTACAAAAAAAAATATATACAACAATTAACATCATAAAAACAATTTAAACAATTTTTTTGAGTACAATTTTTAATTTATAAAACAAAATTAAATAAGAATATCTTTTATACTTTATTAAATTTAATTATATATCTAAAAAATTTTTAAGCTTTATTTTTATTTACTAATTGAAATTTAATTAAATTTATCAAATAAAATACCTAGACTAATTTTAAATAAGAGATATATCATTTAATTTTAATATCGCTTTTAATATTAATTTATTTATATATATTATATTTACTCACTTAACCAATTTCCAAAAATAAACTTAAATAAAATTTATTTATTTATTTATTGAAATTATTGAACGACTGGATAAATATTTTTATACTTAACCAAATAATTAAATTACATTAATTGAAGCCAACACTAAATATTATTTATAATATTTAATTTTAAAAAAATGAAATACTTTTAAATACAATTTTTTTGCTTAATAACCTATTCTTAATATTTAAATTAACATATATATATTTGTATACTGATTTTAAAAAAAATTAAACAGATTATGTCAATTCTAATTTTAAATAAAAATATTTCGAAATGTTTACTAAATTCTAAAACTAAATAATAAATTGGTAATTATATAACATTATAAACGTATTAAATTAGTCTTAATAGTTTTTATAGTATTTCTAAATCAATAATAGCTATTATGACACATAAATATTATACTAAATTTTATAAATAAACTTTTTTTCTAATATTTTCGTAAATTTTGCATTTAAAAAATTATTTTTTTATTAATCAAATAAAAATTAGTAAAAATAGAATATTTACCATAAAAACTTTTGTTTATTCTATCTAGATAATTTGTAAATAATAAAATATATATTTACATATTAATATTTATTAATATTGATAATATTGATATAATTGTTTATTAATCTATGTTTAGCTAAATAATATATAAAAAAATCTAAATATTAAGATACTAAATATAAATTAAATAAATATTAACTAGTTTAATATTTAATATTTTGTAATTAGTGTCAAATATTGTCTAAAAAAATTTAAATATAAAAATTTAGATTTTTATCCAATTTATTTTCTAATATAAGATGTACCTATTTTATCTAAATTTTATGATATTCATTTAATAAATAAATTGATTGTATATCTTAAAAATTTTAAATTATGGTATTTAAAAATATAAAATGAGATAAAAATTTTTTTATATTATTAATATTAATTAATTATAATATTGATCATATGAAAATTTTAATAATATAATAATAAATTATGTATAATATATTTTATTAAATTATTAATTTTATGTTTAAAATTAAATTTATAAAGAATACTTTTAGTTACCTAAAAATAATACTATATTCATTAGAATTATTATTTATACACATATATATTGTAATATAATTAATAATTAAATAATTATAAATCAAATCAAATAAACAAATAATTATTATATGTGTATAAATAAATAAATAAATATATATAATATAAAATTTATTTTTGTATGGATTTTAATTAAAAATGGTTTATATGAATTTTTTGAATGATTTATAATTTATCATATCATATATAATATGTATTTGATTTATGATTTAAGATATATTATAGAACATTAAATGTAATTTTTATACTTATATTTATTTATATTTTATTGTTAGTATATGTATAGGTCATTGTAATTTATTTAATTTTAATATTACTTTAATATTATTTTATTTTATATTATGTTATCATATACTTATTTAATATATTGTTTGTTTTTTTATTTATTTTTTATATAATTTTTTTATATATTATATTTTTATTTTTTTTCAAATTTTGAAAAATTAACAATTTAATTAAGTAACTAAAAAATTCTTCTATTGTTTAGAAATCTTCTTCTCTCTAATCAAATGGGTACCTGTTGTTAAAAAAAAAAGGAAAAAGGTTTCTCAGATTCATTTGTTATTTAATTTGTCAAAATAATTTTTGCTTATATTAATTTTTATTATTAAGTTGCATAAAAAATTAATATTTTAATTTTTTTCAACCAAAAAAGAGTTAAAAAGAGAAGGAAATATTTATCAATTATTTACAATAATATTATTTTTACATAAATTATTATAAATTAACCGATAATTCCTGCAAAAATTATTCGACTGTTTTTTATTTTTTTTCACAGAGGGCTTTGTGAGTACTAAAGCTTGCCCGAAATTGCCAAAAAGACTTAGGCTCTTCTAATCCGGAATCTGAAAGTTTCTCAAAAATAACTCCTTCATTTAAGGCAATTATAAATTGCCTTTTAAATTATTATGTAAAAAAGAAACTTTCAGATTGTATTAAGTTTCAAAAATAGAAACCAAATTAACAATTCTCTAATTAAAAAAAATTGCTAATTTTTGATTAAAAACTACTGATTAGAAGCACTTCTTGGTAATGGACATGCTGTTTCCTCGCCAAATTATTTTTTATTTTTTTTGTTTTTTTTTAATTATTTTTAATTTTTGTTTTAAATAAAATTTCAGAAAATTCAAATAATAATACACTTATTATTTAAACACCATAAATTAATTTAAAATTTTGAAATTAAATTAATAAAAAATTATCATATTTCATTAAAAAAATTATAAATATAATCATTTATTTAATTAATAAATAATTATAATAACAAATTAACAAATATATCGTGAAAAATATATAAAACATAACATGACATCATAAATTATAAAAAATAATTACTCTTTCAGTTTTCATGATTTTATTTTTAACCTAAAATTTAATTTAAATATAAGACCAAAGTGTTAATTTAAATATCATTTTAACTTAGCTATCCTCTAATAATTTAAAGCATAATTTTTTCATTTTTTTCATTTATTCTTTACTATAATTTTAAAATTTCTTCATAATTTTATTTTTTAATCAAAAAATCAACTTATTTATATATTTAATAGTAAATTATTTCCATTTCTTCTTAACTTAGCATCAAATCTTTATGAATAAAGCTAAATACATCTAAATCAATAAAATGAGAATTATTAAAATTAAATGAATTATTTCCAAATAATTTAATTCTAATTTTCTCTTCGTGTAAAGTATTTTTCTCCTAATTTTTTTATATAAACTCGTTTTTATCATTCAAAAATTACTAAATCAGTTCTTCACTAGGTTCTTCATTTTTTATTTTCTTATAATTTTTTATAAAATAATTTTTTTTTGCCTCTTCATCTATTTAATTTGTAATTGGGTTGTAAAAAATATCTTCCACTTTTAAATCGTAATCCACGGGAAAAAAACCCATAATCATACACCTCTCTTTCAAAAATTATCTAAATATTTCTAAAACTTATTTTTTTAATTATTATTAGCTGTTTTCTTTTTTTAAATTTACATTTTGTGTAGTTGAAATAAAATATTTTATTAGTGTATTTCTAATCATTTATAAATAAAATAAGAAAATGTATTTTATAAAAGTCAATAATTTTTTACATAGCTTTAAATTATTAAAATTGTAAAAGAAAATTAATGATTTTTACTGTTTTCTTTATATATTAATTTTATTTATATAAAATATTTTTATAAAGGAAAAGAATCAGACATAGATGATGTTAAATGATAAATTTTATAATTTTTTATTTTAAATTTTAGATTAAATGAATTTTTTATTAACAACTAAAAAATGTCCCCCTTATATTCATAATTTAAATATAAACAAATATAATTATTTAAATTAAATATAATGGTAAAATTTTAATTTAGATAAAAAATATATTTAAATTCTTTATATAACTTAAATCCACATATAACCAAATTGACGGTTACCGTTCTTTAGAATCGGCTACTTTTTATATTAACAAATTATATATTTCTTTTTCTCGCAAATACATACAAATATTCACTTATAAATCTATTTATTTTTTCACTTATTTAATTATTTTCTGAAAATTAAATAAATAATTTAATAAAATTTTTTTTTTTTTTTTTACTTTTTTGAAATGATAATAAAACTCATAATTATTTAACATCAAATATATTCAAATTAAACTTTCATTAAAAATAATGGAAACTGATTCATATACGTACTACTTTAAAAAAATCCCTTTTTTTTTATTAGTAAAGCATATTTTGATATCGTTATAAATTTTTAAATAATTACAACAAAAATCTTATAAACTTTAACATATTATATCAAACTTTTGGACCAACGATATTTTTCTTAATTAATCTTTAGAATATAATTAATAATCCAATTTTTTTTTTATATATATCTTCGCCCCCCCAGAAAACAAAAAATTAATTGGCCATACTAAGAAATAATTTCCAACAAAATTTTTTCTTTTAAAATCGCGTTTATTTTCCAAACATAATTCAAATTTCATATAACAAATTCAAATATACAAACAAACGAACAAACAAACATAATCTTATAACTATAGTTTTACTATATAGCCACAAACAAACAAACGAACAAATTCATATTACATAATATAAAAATAAAATTAAATTAGATATATTGATATAATAAAGAATTTGAGAAAATTAAAGTTAAATAATTAAAATCAGCCTAATTAATTCATAATTGAAGGCAAGATTATTTTAATTAAAATATAAATTAATTATTAATAAAAAAATTCTTTTTTTCTATTAATTAATTAATAATTTTAGTTTGATAATAAATTAGTTGGTTCAAATTATTTTCTTCACTCAGTTGCTTTTGGAACCAGTACTGGATTTAGAGCTTGATCTGGAACCTCTTTTATTGGATCTAGATCTGGATCTAGAAGTAGAGCTGGAGGAACTTCCGCTTCTGCTAAAAAATTAAAATTTATTAAAAATCGAAAACTAAATTTTATAATTAAATTTTACTAAAAAAATCCAATAATACAAAAATAAAATCTACTAAATTCTGTAAAAATCATTTAAATTTATAAAATTACCTAGATCTTCTGGAAGAAGAACCGGAAGAAGAAGATCTGGAGGAAGATCTTCTTCTGCAGTTTTTGGGTAAGTGTCCAACTTTTCCGCATTTATAACATTTGGTTTTATCTTAACTTTAACAGTCTCTGGCAAAGTGCCCGTCTTCTCCACAAGCGTAGCATTTATTATCTCTTCTTCTATCTCTGTCTCTGGGGTCGTATCTTCTATCTCTATCGTCTCTTCTTCCTCCTCTGTCGTCTCTTCTATATCTATCATCTCTTCTACTGTCCATTCTTCTTTCAACTTTGGGCTTAGTACAGTCTTTGGCCTAACAAAATAATAAATAAATTTAAAAATCTTAATATTTAACAAAAATCTAGTTAATTTCTTATTTAAAAATTAATAATTTAAAAATCAAAATATAAAAAAAAATCTACTTATTTTCAAATCATTACATATAATTTTATATTTTATATTTAAAATTTAAAATTTTTGTTATTTTTAAATTTTTTATCATTTAAAGCATATTGTAATTTTAAATAAATAAATAAATAATATTTTACCATGTGTCCTTCTCCTTGGCAATTATAACAAATGAAGGGCCTTCTAGGTCCTCTAGGGTCTCCCATTCTGGAATCTCTTCTCATCATATCTCTTCTTTTAGGGGGTTCTTTACAGTCTCTAGCAATGTGTCCCTCTCTTCCACAGTTGTAACATTCGCTGCTTCTAGGTCTTCTGTCACTATAGTATAATTTTAATTTTAGTAAATTTATATCTCAAAACAAAACGTGTAATGTAATAAGAATCAAACAAAACAAACAATGAATGAATGAAGAAATTTAACTAAACTTTTTAAACTAAAGTAAACTGTAATTTTTATTTATTTAATTTTATTTCCCCCTCCCCCATCCCTTTTTTAATTAAAATTATACTACTCTTTATCGTAATTAGTTTAAATACTTTTTCAAAAAACGAAACAATAGTCTTTTTTTCTTTTTTTTCACTTTTATTTAAATAATTTTCTATTTTCATAAGCGTTTTTTGTTTATTTTTAAAACATTTGTTTTTACTTTTATTTTTTGCGTCTATTCTCACGATGCGAACACCCAAAAAGAGTCCACAATCTCCAAAAATAAACTTTTAAATGGCAAAAAACCAACAAAAAATTCAAAAACTCAAAACAATCTAAACAAACAAGCCATAAAAACACATAAAAAAACAAAAATAAACTCATCCCTCACAATTTTAAATCGATAATAATCCTCCATCGAATTTATAATTAAATTTATAAACCAATTAATTTTTTTATCTCAATTTTTTTTTTTAATTTTAAATTTTTTTTTGAAAATTTAATTTATTAAGCTTTTAAATTAGCAAAATTTCCTCACACATTTTTTATTTTATTTTTTAATTTTTTATTTACTCATAAGGTCTTCTCTCTCCTCTATAGCCGTCTCTGTCTCTGTCGTCTCTTCTGTATCTGTCTCTGTCATCTCTTCTGTAAGAGTCTCTTCTGTCTCTGTCGTCTCTGTAAGAATCTCTTCTGTATCTCTCTTTACTGTCTCTTCTATCTCTTTCGTCGCTTCTTCTAGGAGATCTAGAAGAAGGTCTTCTTTCGTTTTCAAATCCTTCGGCTTACATCTTTATTTATATCTGTTATTTCCTTTTTTTTTTTGTTTTTATTTTTTATTAATTATTTTTAATTTATTTAATCTATAAAAATTTTTTTTTGATTTTTATTTTATTATATTATAATTACTAAAAAAAACATACACATCTTCTCTTCCCTTTTTTAAATTAAGCTTCTAAAAAACTAAAAACTAATTTAATTAACCATTGTTATTACTAACAAATGCTCATTTATTCAAACAACTATCAATAACAAATAAATATCCCTTTTTATTCATCAAATAGGAAACTAATATTCCTTTCAAAATCGCCAAATAACTAAAAGTCTATTTAAATTAATTTTGATTCATTCATTAATATACTTTTTCTCATATATATATATATTTTTTCATTATTTTCTAGATTGCAACTATTATAATTTCAAAAAAAGCTCAACAAAAAATTTTTACATACATACAAATAATGTATACTGGCTAAACTCAAATAAATTATTTAATATTAAAATTCTGCTAAAACTATAGCCTTTATTTCTATAATATATAGGCAATTATAAACAATTTTTAAATATATTTTATTTTTATATAAATTTTATAAAATATAAAAATTTTCATAAATATTTTTTATTAAATTCTTTAATTTACTTTATTTAACTATTATATAAGGGAAATTTGTAGATTAAAATCATAATAAGAAAAAACAAATCCTTTTAAATTTAATATCTGTATTTCACGAATTTCTTAATTTATTATTTACTAAAATTTTAATCAATTTAAATAATCAAAAATATTCCACCTACTCATTAATTTTTCTTAATCTTTTTTAATTTTATTTTATAAAATTTAAAAACCTAAAAATTCAAAAAAAAATAAAATAATTTACAATAAAATCAAAAAAATAACAAACTAACCAATATCGCAAAATTTTTATAACTAAAATGGACCAACTTAACCAATAATTAATAGCCGAAAAATTAAAAGAACTTTCACAATCAGAAAATATCCAAAACAGTACTGGTAATAACAAAAAAAATAAAATTTTCAAATAAATTTTTCATTAAAAATAATAAAATAAGGTATCAATCTAAATTTAAAGCTATTTTTTTATTTAAATAACAGGGTAAAAAGTCGAACCTATCAAATAATTAATTAAAGCCATCGATTAATCATAATTAAAACCTGAAGAAAAATAATAATTAAATAAATTATTAATCAAATAACTTGTAATTAACAATCTACTACTTTACTATAAAAAAATAAAATTTAAATTTTTAAATATTTAAAAATTAGATAGAATTCGGTGCAGAAATAGAAAGAAAAGCCATTTTAACAGCAAAATTAACCGACGAATAAAAATCAGAAATTAGTGATTGTAAATCATCATAAATTTTAAATAAAATTACAATATTTTTTAAAAAAATTAAATAAAATAAAGTAAAAATAATTTAATTTTTCTTTAAATTCAGATGAAAAAGAGTACGCATTCAACCAATAAAAAAAATAATAATTACAATAACTCTGCCAAGTCATAAGTTAAAACATAAAACATATTGAAAAATAAAAAGACATTTTTAAATAATAAGAAGAGGTAAAAAGAAGTGAAACAAAAAAAAAATATTAAGAATCAATTGAAGATATCAAAGATAAATTAGACAACTAAGAAAAAGAAAGCCAAGAATTAAAACTTAAAACTGAAGAGTAAATAAAATTTAAAAATTAAATTTAATTAAAATATATTTAAATTTAAAATTGTTAAAAAATTATTATTTTAAATTTCAGATTAAAAATCAAATTAGAAGAAGAAAAAAAAGCCTTTTAAGAAAGCCAAGATCTTTTCGGTACTTTTTTTATTTTTTTATTCGCTTTTTTTTAAATATAAAACAATTTATAATAACTTTTTTATTTTTAACTTAAATATAATTTCATATTTTTTATTTTTTAAACTTAAAATTAATATTATCTATATAATTAAGGTTAGGAAACAAAGAAAAAAGTAGAAGATATGATGAGTAAACTTAATGAAATGAAAGTTTAATCTGAAAAAATGATGGAAATAAGAACCAAAATTGGAGAAAAAACCAACGAAGAAAGAACTTTAAAATTATAAATAGTATTATTCCAAAAAAAATTCGAAGAACACAGTCAAAAAATAGAGTAAACCAGAGAATTTCTCGAAAAATTCGAAATCGATCTTTTAAAAGTAAAATAATCTTCTATAAAAATAACTGTTTTATGAATTTTACTTTTTTATTTTTTTATTTGTTTATTTATTTAAAAAATTAAACCTAATTTAATACTTAAAAAGATAAAATTCCAATAAAAAAAAGCCACAGACGAGTACGAAGAATATTAATTACATGAAAAAATTGGGGATGTTTAATCTCTTAAAATAAATAATCTAGTAAAAAGCTAAATTTTTCTTAATTTAATATATTTTTATATTAACTTTTATTTTATAATGAATTAAATTTTATTTTATTTTACTTATCTAAACTAAACTTAAATTATTCTTATAGAACTAAAAATTAACTGAAGAAATCGATTAACTTAAAACCCAATAAGGATAACTTAGAAATGAAATTCTTTAAATACAAGAAAAAATCAAAAAATTGTGAAAAAAACTAATAATTAGGAATAAAAATATTAAATTAATTAAAAATTTTATAATTTTTATTTGTAATTAAATTGTCTTATTTAATTTATTTATTTATAAGTAATTACAGATAAAAAATCACAGTATGATAAAAATTATTACATCTTAATTCTTTTTTTATAATTTTTCTTTACCTTTTTAATTTTATTTAATTTTTATGCTTGTTATTATTAATATATAATATTTTATATTAATTAATAATTTATAAATAAGATAAGATATTCTTATATTCAAAACTAACTAGATTAGCATTTTAAAACTTCACTTTACTGTTATTCCTTTTTTTTTTTCTATAACAATTAATTGTAAATTTCATCCAAAAATGCAATTACTTTTTTATTATTTGCTATAACACTAAACACTTTTTCTTTATCTTCCTAGCTAATTTTAAAATTTTTTATGTTCAAATCTTTTTAAGATTCGAAAAATTCTTTTCTTTCTTTTTCATAAATTTCCTGCTTCTTTTTAAGCTCAACTAAAAATTCTTTAGTTTCGCTCAATTTTTTTTTCATATTCTATAGAGTACATAATCTTAAATTTCTACTTTCGATTTCGTTATTGTTGCTATTATAACTATTATTTAAAAGTCTATTTCCTTGCAAAGCATCTTTTTTTTAAGATTTTTCCAGTAATTTGAATAAAATTTATTAAATCTAATCAGAAGTATTCACAATTTCTATATTAATTTTATAATAAATTAAAATTTAATATTAAAAATATGTAAATTTAGGTTGATTTACTTTGTTAATTTAAACTCATTTTTTCAAACTCTTTCAAATAAGTATTATCTATTTCATCAGTGTGACCCTAAACCATTTTAATAAAAGGCTCAAAAGATTTTTTAATGAAACCGTATTTTTCCCACAAATCTCCAAATTCTCCTTTTACCCTCTCTACATTCTTTAATAACTTCTAATTAAAATCTAAAATCATGTCAATTTCGTTGCTTTTATTAATCTAGTCAATTATTTAAGTATCCAAATGCTTATTTTTCTCATTTAACTAAAGTTACAAATTTTTTTTCTATTCCTCTTTTTTCAACTCCATTTCTGTATTTAATTTAATAAAAAAATTTAAAATAAAATTAAACTAAAAAATTGCTCAAAATAATTAAATAATCACCGTCTTATATCTATTGAATGATTTAGTATTTTTACTGTAATTTCTTAAAATATTACTAAAAACTAACAAATCCCTTGGTTAATTCTATATCAAAACTCCAAAAAATACCATCATTATCATAAATTAAAAGAGAGTGCTCTAATATCTTGGCAAATTTAGCACTAGTGGGCTAAAATAACTTGCTCTCTTAGCTTTCTTCATCTTTTTTTTTTAATTAGTTATCATTTTTACCATCATTATTTTGCTTATTATTAACATCGAATTAATTTCTATTAATTTCAGCCTATTCTTAAAAATCGCTCACGATTTTTAAATTACTTTTATTGGCCTCAGTGTCAAAATATTATTCTAACTCTTCTTCTTTTCTATTATATAAAATTTCATCTAATTTCGAAAGCCATTAAAAATCTGCCAAATACAAACAATTTTAAAACAAAAAATAATAAGAATCCTCTTATGAACCTAAAAAGGCTGGCATATTATTTTAATTACATTCTTAATCTAAATTTTTATTTTCTTTTTTAACATCGAAGTGCAAATAATCAATCATAAAAACTTAAAAATCCTCCTCTTATTCTTATTCATCCAAACTCAGATTACTAAATAAAACCTATCAAATTTCATAAAATAATAAACTAATTCATAAAAATTTTAAAATTAATTAATTTAATAAAAAAATACATATTTGCTTGTAAAGTTAATTTTTAAATATAATAAAAATACATAGAAAAATAAAAATTTACAAATATTGAATTTTCAGAATAAACCAAAAAAACATGACAATTTGTAAACTAATTTAACTTCTAAATCTTATAAAAGTTTTTTTCTTCAGGCTCAAAGTCTCTTAAAATCTAAATTTTTTTTAACTACTTATTCAAAATCTGCTGTCTAGAAGAATTATAAAACTAAGAACTGCTTGAATATTAATCATAACTAATATTTTATCTAGCACTGCTATATTCATTAAAATACCCAGAATTCATTTTATAGTAAAACATTCTAAAAATTTAAAAATATAAAATTTAATCACTTTAAATAATTATCGCATTTTAATTTTTTTTATCTTATATAATTTTATTTTAATATATTTTATTTTATCATTTATAATTTTATATTATTATATATTATATTTTGTCATTACTCTCCATTTTTCTTCAAAATATAAAAACACTGTTTTTCAATCAGATCTTTATTATTAGCCCCAAAGCAAATGTCGGCAAGTTGGTCGAAATTCTAAGACAACCTAGCATTTTCCAAGTCTCCGATGCTATAAACGTAAAATTTGCCGTGCTTCGTTTAAACTCCAAACATATCATATTCCCCACACGAATTAAATTTTACATCACTTATTTCATCGCACTCATTTTCCTTCTAAAAACTGTTCTTTTGCATAAAAGGCACAATCACTTCAATGGCATTGATTCTTGCTAATTTTTATATTATATTAAAATTTTAATTTAAAATAAAAATTTAAAAACAAAATTAAATTAAAATCTATATCATTTCTAATAAATTACATTATCTATAGTAGTTTTAAATATTTTAGTTAAAAACTGCAAAACACATATTTTTGTTAAAAAAAACTATGTGGTTCAAATTCTTCATGTTAATCTTCATTCCTATCATTTTTTCATCAGAAAAATTTTTTTCCAAAGTTTTATCACAAAATTTAACATCTAAATTGTAAATATTCTTACCCTGAGGGTCTATAATATACAATTTATTTTGATATTTTTAAACGCCTTACTAATCTTTCTCTTATATTTGTTGAAAATAATAAATATTTTTTGAAAAATTGTCATATTCAATCAAATTTATGCTATTCTTCTTATTTTTCACCCATGGATTCTTTTCTTCATTTAAAAAAGAATATGTTTCGTAACTTTAAATCATACTTTTTTTTCTAATTTGTAAAAATTTGCCTTTTATTTTCTTAATTTTCAAAAATTACTTAAATTTTATATTTTTTATTATTATTAGATTTATCTATCAGTTCAATTCGATCAAATAATCAAATAAAATTTGCTAATTTCTAAAAATCCAAAAAACAATAAAAAGTAGACTTTAACAAAAAAAATAATAAAAAATTATGTATGCCTATTTTTATAATACAATATATAAATAATAAAAAAATATTAACACATTTTTTATAAAATAAGCAATAAAAATAAAATATATATATAATGATTATTTTGATTTATAAATTAATAATATTCAATTTTAGTTTTTCTTTCCCTTAAATAACCACATACTTTCTAATTTAAGAATTATATTTAATTTAATACTATATTAAGTAAAAAAATCCTAAATTCTCTTTTTAAGTCTCGAATTAATTTTATCTAATTTTCTGTTTTTTATAATTAATTACTGCCAAAAAATAAAAATTCCACAAAAAAGAAAAAAATAATAATAAACATAGATATTGAATTTTCAAATTAGCAAATTTACTTTTAAAATAAAATATATAAATGTAGGATAAACGGCCTGAAAAAAATAGACCTTATCACGGAAATAACTATAATAAGCAAAACAAATATTAAAATAATGGTAATTGATATATAATCAGGCTAAAATAAATAATATAATGCATTTAAAAATAAAATTATTTAAAGACAAATATTAATAACTATCATAAATATTAAAGCATACAATATTTTTTAAACAATTCTAATCATTCTTATAAATTTAAAAAATTTTTAGTTTTTTTTTTTATTTATAAAAGATAAAAAAAAGGACCCTCCTATTTAAGAATACAAAAAAAACGATATTTTACTAGAAACAGAAAGTAAATTAGAAAACATGAAAGAAAAAGAATAGTATTCATATTTCAAGTACCTAGAAAAAAAAGTGGCCTATTATTTTAGAGTAATTTTAAGTTTTAAATTTTTAAAATTCAATTTCTAATTAATTTTTTTTTAATTTTAAAAAAAAAAGAAAATAGAACCAATTTTGCACTAAGAATTATTAGAAGCAAGGGCTCATTTGCTAAAAGTAGGCAAAAATTTATTCTAAAACCACTTAGATTTTACAAGTGGGAAAAAATTAGAAGTCAGAATTTGGGAAATTTTCAAAAAAGAATTAGAAGCTAGAGCCAAATTTTAAGAACAAATCAAATAAAATCAAAATAATTCAAATTCTAATTCAAATTTAACATAAAATTAAAAAAACCAAATAAATTTAGAAGCAGACCATTTGTCTTATGATTATAAAATACAATATATAAAAGAAATCAGAAATTTAGCAAAAGAAGTAAACAAATTTAAAAAATATTTTAAATTGTAATTAATTTTAAACTTAAAAAAAAAGAAAGAAAAGGATATTTAAAGTTATGAAATTACCATTGATTCCAACGAAAGAAGATTAGTAGCGAATTTAAATTGTTATTACGGGGAATTAATAGAGTTAAAGTAATTTTTTAAACTGATTTTTAATTTTTAAAATGTAAGATTGAAATAAAATAAAATAAAATAAAATAAGAATATAAAAATTTATTAATTTCAAGATTTTTATTTTTAAAGAGAAAAAGTAAGCAAAACAAATAAAAAAAAATCAGAAGAAGCTAAAAAATTTGCCGCAAACCAATACTTCAAATCTATAAACTACTACCCTTTTAACGGAAAATACTATATTCACCTAGGAAGTAATAAGCTTCAAATTTTATAATAACAATAATGCTAAGTATAATTTTTTTTAATTAAAAATACAATAAAAAATAAATCTAAATTAAAATTTTAATATAAATTTTTAACATAAAAATAAACTTAAAAAATTCAATTTTTTTTACCAGATCTCACTCTAAAAAACAACGACATTTTACAGTCTCTGTACTGGTGCATTAGGGGATTTTGCTGTGAAAATTCTTTTGAGTGTAAGGAGGGTATAAAAAGATTTCTTGAAGAAAACTAAAAAAATTTATACGAATTTACTTTATTAAAACAAAAAATGACCAAAGAACAATTTGACGTAGAAATGCTCAAAAAAGATTTCACATACAATACTTTTCTGCTCTATTATTTCAGATTTTTCGAAATAATTTTTAACCACTCTGGAATCAAAAAAATCTCTTCTTAAATAGAACTCTTTAAATATTTACACGCTTATATACAAGCAATAAGGAAAAATGATAATAATGAAATAAATCACCAAGTAAAATAAAAATAAAAAAAAATAAAAATAAATTAAAAATATTAACATTTTTTTTTAATTTTACAATTTTAAAGAAAGAAGGAACCATGCTCTCTTATATTGTAATTTTATGTATATTTCTACTTTTTTACACTATCGAAGGTTTTTCGGCTGATTAAAAATTCGACGAAAAAAAATTAAAAAAAACTATCCATCAAATGGAATCTGACGATTTTATGAAGGTAATAAATAATAAAAATAAAATTAATTATTTTTAAAAGTTATTAAAAAATTATTTTATTTATTTTTAATTATTTTCTTAAGGCCACGCTAAAATTCTGTTTTGGAATCATAAGTTCAATAATTGAAATTTCAATCACAATAGATGACGAAATTTATATTAACGCAGTTCTACCATTTTTTTACTACTTCTCAATTTATAAAAACCAGAGCAAATTTTTCTTTGAAAATTTTAAAGCTTTCCAAAAATTAATAAACAAATATAATCAAATAATCAGAAAAAGGCTTTAAATTAAAATTCAGGAAAACCAAAATCTTTTACAACTTGAATAAAATGAACAAATATAAGAATAAGAATAAAAAAATGAAAACCTAAGTCAAAATTAAGAACAGTAGCCTAACTAATAGAATTTAAATTAAGATAACATTTTAGAATAAAAATTCAGAAACTACGCCTTAAACTACGAATAAAATCTGCTAGGATTCATCCCTTTAAAACTATTTTTCCAGCAAAACAAAGAAAAATTTCAAACCGAAAAAGACCAAACTCTCAACTACATCTTAAAATTATTCGCAATTCAAAAAATAATCCCTAGTTTAAGAGGATTCCAAATAATTTAATAAGTCAATTCGCATTCAAATAACAATAAAAATACAGATTCTATAAAAGAAGATCAAGAAAACGATGAACTCGACGATTTCGACTTTAACGATGATAACGATGCAAATTCAGAAAACTCTAATAGCGATTTTGGTAAATATTTTATTTTTTACATTATGTTAACAATTCAATTTCCTAATATTTTACTATTAAATATACTTATTATATTTTTTTAAATTATAAATTTGTGTTTCCCTTTAAAATCTTTAATTTATAACAAATTTTACAAAATTAATTTAAAAATTTTGTTAAATTTTTATAATATTATAATTTTTTCAGGATTTGAAGACGAAGAAAATACTGAAATCACAGGAGGAATAGCCCAACAGTTTCTTTGGGATTCAGAGCAAAAAATAAAACAAAGAGAAGAAGAAGAAAAATTACAAGATATTAAATAACTTACAAAAGACATAAAAAAGGTTATTAATTAGCTAATTAATACTTATCTTAATACACTAAATTTTTTATAAATAAAATAAACTTCATTTTTTTATTATTATTATTTTATTTTTTAAATATATTCTTTAATCAAAATTTTATTTCACAGGAACTAGAAGACCAATTTAAAGATCTGCCCTAATAAAATGATGAAAATCTTTCTAAAACTCTGATTATAGTAGATGGAATGAATGTTGCCATTAGACACGGAAAAGACAAAAGATTTTCTTCTTAAGGTTTAAAAGCAGTCGTTGACTTTTTTTTACCAAAAAAACATAATGTCCTAATTTTACTTCCAGATTTCTGCTTTAACAAAGAACAAGCCCTCAAAAAAACTACAGAATACGTAATAAACCTTATTAAACTAAAAAAATATTTAATAATCTTAAATTTATTTCAAAAATACTTAAATACATAATTTTTATTATTAATTAATTTAGGAATTTGTCAACGCAAGTATGAAACTTAAATATATACCAGACGATGTAGATCTTTTAAACAAATTAAAAGAAAAAGTAAAAAATTATTAAATATTTCAAATAAAGCAAAAAATTAAATAAAAAATTTTATTTTAAAGGGCTACGCCACTGGAATTCCCAACTGGAATAATGACGACTCTTTTATAATAGAATACGCGAGATCTAAATAAGGATATATCTTGGTAAATATTTTATAACAAACTATTAATTAAATTAAATTAAATAAAATATAATATAATTAAACTAAACAAAATTAAATAATTAAACTAAATAAAATTATACTATATATTTAATAGAAAAAATTATTAATTATTTTTCTTAAAGACAAATGACAGATTCAATGATCACATTAATTATTATGAATTTGATTCAAAAAAAAGGGAAAAATTAAAAGATTTCATAAGAAATAGTACAATCAGTTATACTTTCATAAAAGACGAACTCGTACCAGGTAAAAATTAAAAAAAAAAATTATTAATTATAATATAAAAAAACAAAAATTAATTTTTAAATTTAAATTTTAAATTTTTGTTGTTATTTTATTTTTAATTTGTTTTAAAAAATAGATCCAGATTTCTTGAAAAGCAAAAATATAAGGTGATATAAGCAATATTTACAATTTAATTTAAGTATTTATTTATATAATTTTAATTTACATAATTCAATTTATTATATTTTATTATATAAGTTGTAAATTTTTCTATAACCAAATTTATTAGATATATAAATATAATTTTTAATTTTTCTCTTAAAATATAATTTTATATAAAATATAATTTATTTTAAAAGTATAAATAATTAAAAGTAAAAAACTGAATATTTTTTATTAAAATAAAGTAATAAAAACTTTTAAAAATATAACAAATCACTTATTTTACTACTATTATCTAAATTACAATAATAATTCTTCAGGTGAAAATTTACCATTCTTCACATTTCCTTGAGGATACTATTATTTTTATTATAATTCATTTTAATTTTTATTTACATTTCTCTCATTAAATTACTATTAATTTAACTCACTAATTAACCCATTTTATTCTTATTTTTACTTTTATCCTTAATTTAAATTTTAATTTTAACTATAATTATCTTATATTTTCTAATTTTAATTTTAATATTAAAATTAAAATTTTTAATAATTTTCATCTTATTCAAAATTCTATTTTAGAGTATTGTTATTTTAATATTCTTAATTTTCATTTTAAATTTATTAATCCATTTGATCATTTTACTATAATTTTTAATGATTTTGTAAAATATTTCTGGAATCGTTAAAAGAATTTACTTCTATATCATTTTACTCTTATTATTATTATTCTTATTAAAATTAATTTTCAAATGTTTCATTTTATTTATAAATATCGTTATGTCCTTACAGCTATCTTTCTTTTTTAGGTAAACTATTTTAATCTTTATAAATTTCCTACTTTTTAGTCGAAAATTATTTCAATTGACTATCCACTTTAACCATCAAACTTTTAAATTATTCATTTTTCTATAAATTCTAATTCTCAAGCCTAAAATTTTCCTTTTACAAACCTTCAATTTCTAAATCTTTACTTTCTATTTCCTTTTTAAGTCTAAAATTTTACTACTCCAGTTAAATCAATTATTCAACTTATTCCCTCACCAATTGATTGTTCTAAGCGTTTAAATTTAAAAAAATTTAAAAAAATGAAAAATAATTTAAAATATATTATTTTTACCTTTTAAAACTATTTATACTATTACTCATAAGACTTTTGTTACTAATTTAATTATTTTTAGTACTGATCTTCATTAAAACCCAATTTTTTTTCTAAATTATCCAAATTTTCTTAAATTTGTTCCATTTTCAATTAATTTATTTCAGCCTCATGCTAAAGCCGGATTCTTTCCTCTTAAACAGCTTAAATTTAATCTTTTAGCCTTAAATTTTCTTCTTTCAACTCTTAAATTTACTCTCCCTCCAAAATTTTTTCCTTTTTTTTATCCAAAGCTAAATTTATAAACTACTCCTAAATATTTTCCTTTTCCAAAGCTAAAATCTCAAAATTCTCTATATCTTTCTATTTCTCCTACAAATTTTCCATCAGCAACTCCTCCTAATTCTCAACAATCTGCTAAAATTCCTCCAATTTCTACTGTAAAAATTAGGATTAACTAAATAAATATCCTAAATTCTACCTTTCCTCCACAATTTCACTCGAATTTTAAAAATATTAAATTTAAATATATATTAATTTTTATTTTAATTTAAATTTAAATATATTAATTTTTATTCTATTTTAATTTTAATATAAATTTATTAATTTTATTTTTATTTTTATTAACTTACTTTCTCTTTTAGTTTCTCCCTTAATCTCCCTTATTCTTCTTCAGCTAATTTTCTTTCTTATTTTTATTTATCAATTTCAAAAGCTCATTCTTTTCCTCAACGCTAATTTTTACCTGTTATTCAAATTGAACCAGTGATTTCTTCATTTTTAATAACATTATTTCTCCGTTATTTTTTTACTGCTCTAGGTCAGCTTTTTTTTAAACTCCTTTTTTCTCAAATTTATCCTTTTTTTCATCTTTGTTTTTAAATAAATTCTTCTAACTAACTTGCTTTCCTCCCAACGATTTTTTCTACATTTTTTAATTCAATTAAGACTTAAAAAATTCTTCTTCGTTCAAATAAGACTACTCAATTGCCTTTTTTACCTTTGACTCCATTTCTCTTATTTTTTAATCGTATTATTTTTTATTCTTCTCGCAAAAATTACAAACGTCTTTATTTAAACGTTTTCCAGTTTCTTCCTAACTTTTATTCTAAATCTAAATATTCAAATTCTCTATTTACTTTAAATTATCCTAATTTTCTTACAATTACTATTCATTTTTCACTTGTAATTCTTGTACCTCGTTATACAAATTTTCAATTATTTTTTATTATTCATATTCCTACTATTTCAATTTACTAAATAAATCATTATTTTATTCTTATTCTTATTCTAAATTTCCGCTATTTAATCTCTTAAAAATTAAAAAAATTTTATATTATATATAATAAAGAAATACTTTTAAATTTAAAACTTATCAAATAAATTTTATACCTAATTCAGATTTTTTATAGTATTTTCTTATTACTAGATAATTTCCTAATTAGTCTTATTTTCCTATATTTTATATTATATTATTGTATAATAATTTTAATTTTTATTAAAATATCAATAATTTTTTATTTTAAATTAATTAACTATCATTAAAATATTTATTACCCTTATTTCCTCGTTAAACATCTCTTTATACTCTTAAAAATTTTACTCTAAAAGCTGAAAATTATCACATAAAGAATTTAAAACTTAATCAGCGTTATTTTCCCCCTATTACTATAATTGATCTTGGTTTAAATTTTTTTCTTAAATTTATTGATAATTTACAAAAGAAAGTCCTTATTTTTATAATAAATAATCCAAATGTTCTGCAAATTTTTTTCCTTAAATTAAACAAATATCCACTATTTTTTCTATACTCTCTTTATTCATTGTAAAAGAATAGTCTTAACTTTCAAATTGCCTATAATTTTACTATTTTTAATATTATTCATAATTATTTTGCTCCTCTAATGTTTATCCATTTTCATAAATATATTACTGCTCTTCTCCAGAATATTTTTATTAACTGTTATTGCTATTTTAAGAAAAGTTCATTTACTAATTTTTTGTTTTAATTTATTTTATTTGTTTAGTTTTATTTTAAACAGAAAAATTATTCTTAATTCTATTTATTTTTTATTAACTCTAAAATAAATTTTATTCATCATAAATAAAATATACCAAATATATAAATCCTTTATTTACCCAAAATATTTAAAATAAACAGTAAAATACACAAATAATACTAAATACAATAATAATCAATAAATAAATATATATATACTTATTAAACAAGAAAAAAATGATAAATATAATAAAATAAATAAATTTTTTAACAAAAAATCATTTAACTTAAGTAAAACCTTCCAGTCCATTCGTTTTCTAATAAATTTAAAAAATGAAAAATAAAAATTATTTAATACAATATATATTAATTATTTATATCATAATTATTTATATAAATATATATATATACCTCTACTTTCCTTCCTCCTCTCTGACTTCTGTAAAATTAATTATTTCTAGTCAAATTGGAAAAATTGCTCTGCAACTACTGCTTGGCCCCACTTTTCTTCTAAAATTATATATATCCATATTCATTTTTAATGTTATTATAGTTATTATTATTGTTATTATTTTTATTGTTACTAAAGTTATTTTCCAAATTAAACTGCTTCTGTCCAAAAACCTGTCTATTTTTCTACTAAGAACCGTAAAAACTCTTTTGTTCGCTATTTTTTTAACTGCTTCCCAACTAAAAACTCTAATTATTTCTCTATTTTTAATAATTTTAAGTTTACAAATCATTTTTATAAAATGTATTTTAACTTAAATCAATATCAAATTTCGAAGAATTTATATTCTTTTTCTCATTATTTTTGATGTTACTTTCGTTGTAATTTTAGTTATTTTATCTTAATTACCATTAATTTTAGCTGTTTTACAAATTTAAACCTAAATCAACGCTTTAATTAAAACTTCTTCTATTTTATGATTTATAAAATGTCTCCTAATTCTAACTCTAATTTTAGCTCTTTTGATTAGAGTTGCTTATCTAAAACTTCTCCTAATTTTAATTTTAATTATAGTTATAACTGCTTAAACTCCTCACTTTGTTCTAACTGTCTTTCTTTTCTCTTTAATCAAAATTTCTTAATTATTTACTCAGTTCCATTATTTTTGAAGAAACCACATTAATTTCATAATCAATTTAATTTAATTCTTATTGAAAATCATCTTAATTCTAATTTTATTCTTCTTTTTCTTCATTTTAATCTTTTTTTTCTTGTTATTTTGCCAATTAATTTTACTCTATCTATTGTTTTTTCTCTATCAAATCCAATTTTTCAGACTTAAATTTTTAAATTAAACTCTTTAATTATTCGCTATCGTAATTCCCATTATTATAGCCTTAATTCTACTATTTTTTAAACACATTTTTAAAATTCCAACTAAATTTCGGAAATTATTTCCTTACGTTTTATTCTTTGATTATTTTAATAAATATAATAAATTTAAATTTAAAAATGTTTTTTATTCAAAAAATTGTTTACCTTCTTTTACATTCTCTTTTTAAATTTCAATTAAATCTTTATTTTCATTTATACTATTATCTAATTCAAAATTTTCTTAATTACTTTCAAATGTATTATTATTATTCTAATGTATATTCATATCTTATTTCTAGTTCTAATTTTAATTTTGGTTTTGGTTTTGATCTATATTTTTCTCTTTCAAAATTTTTTCGTTTATCATTTTATTTTACTCTTTTATATATACTAATTTTAAATTTAAATTATTTAAAACTAATTCGCTTTCTTCTTTTTTTTTCCTCAACTCTTATTCCAACTTTTCATTTCCCTCCAAAATCCTTTCAATTTCCTTTATTCTTTACTATTTCTAAACCTCAGTATTACACTTTTCAGCTTATTAATTACCAAACTAAGTTTTCAAAATTTATTACTCCTCTTTAAATTTCTCCAACTCTAATTAAAGCTTCATATTTTACTAGTTCATATCATTTATTATTTATTCCATTTATTATAGCTCCAATTTTTTTTCTTATAAACAATCATTGAAATCCTGTAAATTATTAAATTCTCTCTTTTTTTATACTTCTTCCTCTTCTTCTTCTTGTTTTTCTTCCTCTTCTTTTTTCGACTATTTTCCTAAATTTTCGCCCTGTTCATTTTATTTATACCCACATGCCTCTTTAAACTACTACTTTAAAATCTCCATTTCTTAATTTATTTATTAAAATTAAACTTCCAATTTTTTATTCTCTTCACTTGATTCCTGCTCAAACTTTTACCTTAATTTTTCCTTATATCTTAAAATTTCTATAGAAATTAAATTTAAATTTAAATATTATTATTAACAATTTGATTAAATTTTATTAAATTCTTACACTTTTCAAAACTCTCTTAATTCGCAATTTCTATATCTTTATCCTTCTATTCCATTTCCTTCATAGTTACATCAAACTCTTCCTATTCTTTTTATAATATACCTCTATAATTATCTTCTATCTATTTCTTAATTTCCTCCATTCTTTTCTAATTTAAGTATAAATTTTTAAATAAAATTTAATAAAAACATAAACTTAATTATTACCTCCAAAATCTCCTTACTTTTAAATTTCTATTCTTCCTAAAACTACTAAAAAATTCCGTAATTTTCTTTCCCTAAAACCTCTAAAATTTCATTTTCATTTTCAAAATCCAATTTAGAGCTTTCCAATTCAATTTCAAGTTCAACTTCCAATTATTCCTAAATTTATTATATACTGTCTCTAATTTCAACATCAATTTCCAACTTCTCTTCTTCATAAGCTTATTTCTCCTTCTCTTCTATATCTTACTTTTACAGTAAATAATCTTTTTTCATTTATTCTAAAGCCTTTTAATGTTCTTCTTTTGTGTCCTAAATCTAAAAATTATCATAAGGTGTAACCACGCTAAAATCCAATGAATTTTCTTCATCATTCAAATTATTATCGATAATTAAGTTATTCAAATTCTTATTTTCACTTTAATATTACATACTCTAATTCTAATAAGTAAGCGATTAAAATGATTCATTTTTTATTTGTTCCAATTTTTCCTTGTTTTTTTACTACAATTATCTTTTATATTATTCATATTCATGGTCTTTTTCTTTTTAAAACTCTCTTTAAAATTCATCTAATTCTTCGTTTTATTACTATTTTACCTCTTCTAACCATAAATCCAATTAGTCTTAATCATTTCTATTGCTAATTCAATTTAAAATCTATATAAATAATTTTTTATTTATTATAATTTATAAACTAATTCCTTTTTACTTATTATAATAATTTCGAAAATTAGTTTAAGCAAACTCTCTTTTTAAATTTTCATAATAAGCCATTAATTCTGCATCATTTCCAATCAAATTCTACAAATCAGCCTCTTAATTCTCAAAATTCTCAAAAAATTCAGAATTTTTATTCGAATTAACCATATATTCTTATCTACATAACTGTCCAGGCGACTTCTGTTAATTTTTGTCTTTTTTTTTAACTAAACTTTAATTCTCATTTATAAAATTATCTTAATTTAAATCCAAATTCTAAACTCCCCATTAGTCCAAATCTACGGCCACTTTTTAACTTAAATTATTTTTGCAATTTTCCACTTATTTTTAACTGTTTTCTACATAATTATAATTATTATTAATATCATTTTTATTTTAAAGTTAAATCTATGCTATACCCAAATTTTTCTCTGATTATTATTGATTATTATAATTAGGTGAACTTTAACTAAAAATTTAGCCTTAATAATTTAAATTTTAATTCATCGTTTGATTCTAGATTTAATTTTAATTTTAATTGTTATTATTAAAACCACTATTATTCTTCAATTATTACTATTATAAGTATTGATTTTGATGTTGACTGAAATCATTCTTTTGCTGTTATTAAAATTAGGTAGGATAATAGCTTGATAACCTCACAGAATCTTACTAAAAAATCGGCTTTTTTTAATAGCTAAATTAATTTTACTAACTTATTTAATTTTTTGTAATAATATCATTCTGGTTTTATTGTTATTATTATTTCTAATTTTAATTCTAACTCAAATTTTAATCTTCTCCCTAAATAAACTATGGTTTTTGCTATTAATCAATTAATCTTTAGGGTGAAATTCCTCTATGCTAAAATTTGTCTTATGGGTTCAAAACTTTAATTCCAGATCCATTATTCGCTGAAATTTAAATATATTTTTTATTTTATTATTAGTCCTAATTTTAGTTTTAAACTTAATTTTCATAAGTATTTTAATTTTTATTTTCAATCTAAAATTAAGTTTAATTATCAAATTTTATTTAATCATAATCTTCATTTTGTTAAGAATGTTAAGTTTCCTAATATTATTATTCAATGTCTTCTTTTTTTTCTTAATTTACTTTTTAAATTTAAGACTATTACATATCGACATCCTTAAAATTGTTTTTTCTATTCAAATTATTCATCGAATTTTAATTTCTATCACTTTCTTCCCCATCAATTACCTATGTAAAAAATAAATTTTTTTATAATAAGTTAATATTTTTAATTTAAGTGAATTTATAGATTAACAGATAAAAATTATTATAAAACTAATATAATAAATTAATATAAATTATACCTCTTATATCACTTGTCCGCTTTCCCCTTTATTCTTTAATTTTTTCTGTTTTTCTTACTAATAAAGATTCTTATAAAACTCATCCAAAGGATGGTTCCACTAAATATCCTAAGTTTCCAAATTATAATATTAAATTTCTTCATTTTATGTTTAGCAAGCTTTCCAGCCTTCAGGTAAAGGGGCCTTTAAAAAAAAAAAATAATAATGTAAAATCTAATTTAAAACCAAAAAACTTTAATAAGTTATTCAACTTTTTTTATTTTTATACAATTATCTTTATTTTATTACTTTTAACCCTTACTTTGCTATCCATAACAAATCCTAGTCTTCTTAAAAATCAAATCCTAAAAACTCTGCGTACTCTAAGATTTCTAAATTTTTTTATTTTTATTTATTATATAAAATATTCGTTTGAATATTTATTTTACCTTACTCAGAAGGATCATAATCTTCTTAGTTGTCATCCATTAAAATAAGACCCTATTATTATAATTTATCCATATTTTAAATTATCTACAAATTTATTTTCTTTAACACTTAATTTTATTTTTCGTTTATATTTACTTTATTCCAATTTTTTTTAAGTTTTTTTGTTATATAATTAACTTTTCAAAATCAAATTTTATAAATAAAATATAAGTTAATTAAAATATATTTTTATTACCCTCAATAAATGCATTTTCTAAACTTAGAACAAGATATACAGTTAAAAAATTGAATGAGCGAATTAAATAAATAAATAAAAATTATTGAAAATTATAAATTATAAAATATATAGTAATTAAATAGAACAATGGATATAATATAGGAAAAAATTATGCAAATTAAAAATTATTTTAATATTAACTAATAATAAAATCTTATAAAATTGAAATTCTTTGATCAAAAAATTTAGGAATATTACAATGTAACTTGGAAAACTTAAAATGACTTTCCATTTTAATACAGCCAAATAAAAATTTATATTAAGCCAAAAAACCAATAAAAACTATATCCCCTAAATAAAAAATAACTTTAAATAAAAATAATTTAACACGAAATAGAAAAAAATTTAGACTACGATCAAGATTAAACCCTTTAATATAATGAATTTTAAAACCAAATAGAAATTTCATACAAATTTAATTTTTAAGACATTAATAATAAAATAATTTTCTAAGTTTAAATTCCATATTAAAATAATGTAGTTAAATCAAATTTGTAAAATTAAGAATAAAATTAGTTTTCATTTAGTATAAAGTGTGGGCCAATTCATATAGACCTTAAACTGAAAAGTCAATTATTGTAAATTTTATAAATGTAATAACTAAAAATCCCTGTATTTTTTGAAAATCTAAGTGAGAAAAATTAGAATAATTAAGATAAATAATAAAATTAAAGCTATAAAACAAACCAAAATTACCACTCCTTTATTTAAATTACTAATTAATATTTAATTTTCGAAGAAAATACAATTCAAGGAAAATAACATAAAGTTTAAGTGCCTTATTGTCAAGGGTATCCAGAAATTTAACTCATAAATTAAACTAAAATCCTTATAAACTATTAAAATAGCAAAGATAATATATAAAATAATTTTATTAACGACAATTATTAATCACCAACTAATATAAACGATAAAATAAATGTTGAATTTTCAAATGAATATAAAAGAGACTTATTTATTTTAGCCTTCTAAGGCTTTTTAGCAAAAAGTAACTACAAAAATTAAAAGCTACTTTAAAATATAGATTTTTTTTTTTCTTAGCCAAATATTTCCCATATAAACAGTCACAGCTTTAATTTAAATTAATAAACATAAATAGATAATAACTAAGAAAAAAAATAAACATAAATTTATAAAGATTTTCTTTTGGATATGACTTTTATGTATTAAAATAACTAACTTTTTAGTAATATGATTATCCAACTTTAACAAAATAATAGCGAGTAAATAAAATAATGTTTTAATTTATCATTATTTATTAAATATTAATATTAAATTAAACTTAAATTTAGATATAAATAATAAATTTTAAAACTTGAAGAAGAAATACAAAATACTATTAATTTTTATAAAATTATTATAGAACAACAAAAATATTTAACGAAATAATAATTAAACTCAGTTCAATTATTTTCTCCCAATTAAGATCTAGTGGACTAAAATTAAAATCTATTAGACCAACTTCAAAATCTATAAAAATCCAACTAAAAACTTAAAAAATAATAAATGAATTCAAAATTTTTACAAGAAAATCACTACCCTGAACTCTAATTTTTATAATAAACTAATTTTCAGCTAAAAAATGAGTTAAAAATTTAAACCCAATAAAAAGATAAATTAAATTAACATATCCTAATGCAAAATAAAATAATTGAAAGTTTAAACCTCAAATTAAATTAATTTGAAAAATGTAAAAATATTGAAACCCATAATTTTGACTATCAAAATTAAAATAATGACAATAACTTAACTTGTATAAATTGCCATAACCAAGCAGAAACTATAACAGAAAATGAATCCTTAAAATAACAAATCAAAAATCTTTAGTAAAAAGTGTAAATTTTCAGAAACAGTCTTCAAAATTCCCAAACTCCCTAAAATTAAACAACAAAATAAGTATAACAAATGAATTGCTAATAATGTTTTGAAAAGGAATAAAATTAATTCAAAGTAAATAATAAATAAACTTATCAGTTTTAAAGCAACCAACAAGTTTTAGAACTTTAAAATAAAAACAATTTGTTAGAAAAAACAATAAAAACATTAAAATAAGAGATAGTCTCATTAATATCACAAAAAGCCGTGTAAAATTTCAACAAGGAAAATAAGGAAAATTTAATGAATACATAAAATATTCAAAATTAAAAAAACTCAAACAAAAATCTAAGTCGAACAATAAACTTTTCTTAGTCTCATATTTTAAAAAATCATAATATTATTAATAATTATAGTAACAATATTAATTAGAAATTAAGTTAATAATGTAGCAATCCTTTTAAATTAGAAAAAAATTAAATTCCTTCATAAAAAAAAAGTTTTTATAGGCAAAAAAGCTTAATTTTTGATGAGAGAAATTTAAAAACTCCAAATAAAAGCGAAAAATTACTTATAAAACAAAAAAGTGCCATTTTTCAACCTTGTCAAAAAAATTCCAATTTTTAATTTTATCAGCATCAAAACCCTTAAAATAATTCGTAAAATTACCATATCTAAAGATCTTTTTCCCAAAGTTAAAATCTAAAAAATTCTGCCATTAGTAAAAATCATCATATATCCAGTTCAAGAAGCAGAATTTTCTCTGAACTTTTTTTATAGTTAAAAAATAGCTAAACAGATATAAGTTAGATTTAAAATAATAATATAGATGAAATTTTGAATATTAACTAGACATCTTAAATTTAAAATATAATGGAAAACCAAAATCTTCCTTGCCCTTACATTAAAATGTGATTTCATAAATATTTATTCTTACTTATAATATTATTTTATATAATTTTATATATAAATATAATAATTATAATCACAATATTTTTAATTATTAAAATTTAAAATTTAATTTGTAATATTAAATTTATAATTATATTTATATTTATACTTATATTTATATTCATAATTTAACACTCTATCTATACTTTATTTTTAATTAAAATGTTTCAGAAATTTATTCATTAACTATAAGATTTCACATTCAATTACAAGTCACTCAAACCACTTTTATTGTTGTTAGAATAATTTTTAAATCCACCTTTAAAACTGGCGTTATTTTCTTTGTTATCCTATTATTGCTAGCTAGAAATACCATTTTTATTCATATTCACATTACTCTATATAATTCTCTAAAAGAAATATTAAAATATAAATTATATCTTAAATATTAAATCATATAAACTAAATAATTCATATTTATTTTTTATTACTGGAGAAAATGATCTGGGTCTCATTGGAGACATGGGCGATTATTAATTTATAGACAAATTTTAATTTTAAAACAATTTTAAGTTTCTATCAACAAAATTTTAATTATGATTCTACAATTATTATTGTACAAAACTAAACTAATTATTGTTATTATTCCCAAACTATCTTTCTCTTTAATAAGGACTTTTATCATTACTGATATCATTATTGTTAACAAAATTTTATGCTATCATATTTTACCTGTTATTTAAATAGGTCTAATAATTGCTCTATTATTATGTTTATAATTGTAATTATTAATGTTATGATTTAGGTCCCAAAGTTTTAACTTCCCCATCTTCTTCAATTTTTATAACTTATTTGGACGAATCATGTCTATAAAGTTATTGTAGTTACTCTCTGTTTAATTCATATTTAGAACCTCCTCGTTTTCTTCTATAGTCATGGTAATATTGCAAAACTTTTTTATCAATTTCTTTAATACATTTCATGACCAAGTTCAAAATGTATTTAAAATCTTATCCCATTTTTTTTTATAAATTCAAAAACAAATCATAAATTTCCTCAAAAATCATTCCATAATCTTTTCCAAAAATATGTTCCCCGCTAAAATTTTTCGCTCTTTTATAAAAAAATAAAATATATCTTTATTATTTAATCAAATTTTTCATTAAAATTAAACTAAATTACTAAAATTCTCTAACCAACTCAACAATTTCGCATATAAAAATTTCAAATTACTCTTTATCTTCTTCAAAATAATCATTATAAATTCGATCTTCCAACTAGGGAATAACCTTATTTTACAACTTAAACTGCAATAAATCTTCAATATACCCTTCTCCAATCTTCTTACTGCTATAAAAACTTTTGTTAATGCTCTATTTATCGCTAGAACAATCTCCCAAAATGTTATTGCTTATATTATTATTAACGCTTTCTTTGTTCAAATATTACTTCATATTTTAATTTTAACTGAAACTTTTATTTTTATCGTTTCTATTATTAGTTGAGTTATCTAAATCTAAATTTAAATCATTAGTTCTATCCCCAAAAGGCTAAACCTAAACTTTACCTTAACCTTTATTTTTTTAAATTTAATTTAATTTTAGATTTTTAACTTTAAATTAAAATTCAATTTTTAGTACCTTCATCTTAATACTATTGTTTAACCTTCAAAGAATTTTAAATCTGTAAAATTTTCTGTTAAATCTAAGAATTTCTGTCTATTTGACTCATTTAATTTTATTGTTATTAGTAATTTTCCTTATTTCCTCCAAAATCAGGAACTTTATAATTTTTCCCAAAATCAGGTGAATCATTTCTACCATCCTGTTCCCTCTCTTTTCTTTCTTTATTTAACTCGTTAATATAGGTTTAAAAATTTAAATCTTAACTGCAGTCCATGTTACTATAATTATTATTACTGTAATCAATGTTATCATAATTCTAATAATAATTAGAACTGTAACCCTATTATTATTATCTCTAAATTTACTAACTTTAACTTAAATTTTACTTAATTAATTCCTATTCCTCTTCTTCCTCCGAATCCAGTCTCCTCAAATAACTCTCCATGTTCTCGCTCTAATCTTCCTAAACTTAATTTTATTAAAATTTAATTTCATTACCTTATTTTTCTTATTAACTTTATTCATTTTATTAATTTTCTTTTAAATTTTCGTTCTAATTTTTTTATTCTTAACTTTATTTTCTTTATCTTCCCTTTCTAACAATGTTATTTTTATTCTTATTCTTATTATTATTCTTATTATTACTATTTTTATCGCTATTTTTTCCTTATACATCTTTTTTTTAGCTTTAAGTTTAATTACTCTTAGTTTTGTTTTTTGCTATTTATTCCTACTTTTCCTAATTTAACTGCTCCAACTAATTTTCAATTTTATCGTTTTTTTGCTACTTTTTAATTTCATTCTTTATTTTATTTTCCTCTCTTTTAGTTAATTACCTTTTTTTATCGTTTTATTATTCTTAATCTTTCATATTTTAAACTGGAGAATTTTCTTATTTATTTCCACTTTTAGCAATTTATTTCTTGCAGTTTTTTATTTTCATTTCGTCTTTATTTCTATCTTCTTTTACCAAATTTTATTAATTTTCTTATTTTCCATTTATCTCTTATTAAATTTGACTTCTTGTTTTCCTAGGAATAATTTCGAATATAGGTTCATCTTAATTTTCTACCTATTTTTATCTTTATAGCTATTCTTATTATTATAGTTATTCCTAATTTTTTTCTTTATTTTATTTTTTCCTTGATCTTTTATCCAAATTTGAAATACTTTGTTTTCTTTATTACTTGCTACTTTTATCAGACATTTTAATACAGCTTCCAGTCAAAACATCTTTCTTAGCAATATTTATAGATTCAATTAAATTTTTGTTCTTTGATTTTAAGTATTTTTAGCAGCCTTATGTAAAATCCATTATATCACAAAGTTTTCTTTCAAATTATCTAACAAATATAAATA
Organism: Pseudocohnilembus persalinus; assembly: GCA_001447515.1. NCBI lineage: Eukaryota > Ciliophora > Oligohymenophorea > Philasterida > Pseudocohnilembidae > Pseudocohnilembus > Pseudocohnilembus persalinus. The sequence goes on from LDAU01000196.1 coordinate 215,941, forward strand.
AAATATTATACAGGATTATGAAAAAGTATTAAATTATTATTTTTACTAAATTTGATTCTGTTCGAGTCCGTTTTCATAAAACTGTATTAGATATATGTCTCCCTTAATTTCCAAAATCTTAATGTAAAAATATATTCTTAAATAAATGAAAAAAATTATTTAAAGCTCAAATTTTTTGTTTAATAATACTTAAGCTGGCCAAAATTAATATCTTCTATATTTTGCGAAAACAACATCTTTCACTTAAAAATTTGCTTAATTCATTTTAAATGCTCAAAAAATAATTTTTTATTTTTTATTTATTATATGTTTTTTTTTTTTTTTTTTTATGAAACAAATTTTTGTATAAAAAATCATTAATTAAATTCAAAAATACAAATTTTAAAATCAAAAACATTACATTTCTTAATATAATATTAAACTGGAATAAATGTTTGTAAATTTTTCACACTTTGCTAATTATTCCACTTTTAATCAAAATCCCCTAAAATTAAAATAATTAAATAATTCTACATAAACTAAAAAAAAAATATTCAAAATAATTCTACAAAGCTTTCAAATATAAATTTTCCCAATTTATAAAAAAATTATAGTAGAAAAAATTTTTGCTTTTATTTTCTTTTTCTAGAAATAATTCGCTCATAATTAAATAAGTATAATAAAGCAATTAAATGTAAAATATTTTATTAGAAAGTAGTTAATAAAAAAATTGCAAAATTATTATTTTGTCATATTACTAAAATCAGCCACTTACATATATAACCCAATTTAATAAATCAAAACAATAAAAACTTAAAAAATTAAAAAAAACACCAATAAAACAAATTAAACACTTCCAAATAAAACCGCAAACCAACTAAAAATGTCCCCATAACAAAACAAAAACCTTAAAAGAAAACCTTCATCCGATGCCAAAGGCAGCCAAGAGCCCAAAAAAAAAGTTTTCAACAATAAAAAATAGGGCAAAGATGGAAAAAACAACAGTAATAATAACAATAGTGGAACTCAGAAAAATTTCAAAAAAAATTTCAAGTCTAAATTTAACAAAAACGATAAAAAAAACACCGAAAAACCAAGTTCTGAAAATGTCGTCTCTAACACTGAAAAATTCAAAAATAAAAAAATGAACAAAGTTCTTATTAAAGAGGGCGAAACTGCTGAAGAATAAGAAAATATTTAAGGTAAAAATAAAATAAAATAAAATAATAAACATCATTGTATTAAAATATATTTATATAATTAATGGAAAAATTTGAAAGCATAATTTTTTTTTTATAAATGACTAAATATATTTTTTATAAAGGAACAATTACCATGGGATAAATCAATAAATTAGTTTAAAAATTGTGGAACAAATCTACTCCTGAAAGTGAAAAATAAAAACACATCACACAAATCATCAAAAAAGTTGAACCCATCTTATCCAAATTAGTTTAGTAAAGAGAAGGTTCTAGAGCTGTCTAAGCCTGCATCAAATACGGATCTGAAGAATAATAAAACGAAGTATTTTTACAAATTAATTAAAGTTTTTTCTTTTTTATTAATAAATTAGCTTTTCTATATACTTTAAAAATTTCAATAAATTAAAAAATATAATAATAATAATCTATCCTATTTTAAAGGTCTTCAAGCTAGTTTTAAACAACAGTTTCCCCGAAACCGTAAAATCCAAATATGGACACTTCTTAGCCCTAAGAATGATAAAATAAATGAAATCCAAGGAAGTCAAAGAGCAATTTTTCCAAAAATTACACAAAAACGCTTTTTACCTAGTTTCGCACGTAGAAGGAGCCAAGGTAATCGATTAATATCTAAGAAATTTGGCCAAATCTTCAGAATTGACTGCCATGAAAAAGGTCTTCGAAGACGTTGTCCTCAAGTCTCAAGAATAAGGAATTAATAAAAGTGAAAAATTAGAAACAATCGAAAATTTAGCCTTAAAAATCATTGATAAATCCAACCATTATCCCTTAATTTCTAAACACATCTTGTCTCTTTCTTTCCCAGTTCTCGTTGAAGGTATAATATTACGAATTAAAATTTAAAAATCTATTATTATAATTTCTATTTCTTATTTTTTAATTTTATTAATCCTTATTTAAATATTATTACAAAGCTGAAAGAGAAAAATTGATTGAATTTTTAAGAGAAAAAGTTTTAGATTTAATTGAAGATAAAGAAGGAGTAAAACTGTGCTTAGATTTAATCAACTACTCCAGTGCTAAAGACAGAAAAATTATAGTCAGAAATTTCAAAGACCACGTTTCCAAAATGATTTTGTCCGGCTCCAATTTTGCTTACTTAATTATTCAAAAATTAATTCACGCTATTGATGATACTGTACTTATCGAAAAATAAATTTTAAAACCTATAAAAACTGAATTCAAAGAAATTTTCGAAAATAAACACGGATTCTCCATCATCAGTTCAATCTTCATCCCTCAACACAATTCCCTTAAAACCTTCGAAAAAGAAATCAAATTCACAACAAGGTAAAAAAATTTAAAATCTAAAAAATTTAAAATTAATTTCATTTTTTAATTTTTATTTTTATTAATTTTTAATTTTTAATTTATAATATAATTAATAGTAAAAAAGACGACAGTTTAAGATTGGCTTAATTATAAGAAAATTTAATTGGAGATAGTGTAGATTTATTGAAAACTTATAATGAAGAATAATTAGAAAGACATGTCGCACACAGCAGATTCTTATCTTCCGTCTTGAAATATATTTTAAAACGTAAAAATAAATAATCAAATTATTAAATAAATAAATATTAAATCTAAAATAACTATATTTATATTTTATATTTTATTTTTTAGAAAATAAAACTCAATATTTTGATTTTGTTAAATAAATTTTAAATAAATTTGTTAATGAGTAACAATTCAAAGAAAATTTCGCAGAAAAAAGTTTGTTAAATAATATAGATTCCCACAGAATATTAAAAAATGTAATTTCTCTTTCTTCTGAATTAAGCGGAGAAGCCAAAGAATATATAGATGAATATTTGGAAAAATTAAGCCAAATCATTATTAACAATATAAAATTATTCGTCGTAAATAGATCTTCAATTTATATAGTCATAGCAATGATAGAACAAACTTCTTACAAAGATTTGGTAAATATTTTAACTAAATACATAAGTTAATATTCTTCTTTTTAAAAATAATTTATCCTTTTTATACATTTTTTTAATTAATTTATATTATTTTCTAGTTGGTTCAAAAAGTAAAATAACTCAACTAAAAAGAAATTGGACAATAAAAATAAGGAAATAAAGATGAAGTTGCTTGGAACATTCTTAAAAATTTATTATGATAACAAAATAAACTTTAATTGTTTTTATTATCATTTTCTTTCATTTTCTAATATAATTAAATTTTATATTATAATATCACAAGTTTCTAACAAAATAATTCATAAATTTATAATATATTTTATATTTAGAATATAATACAAAATTACCTTAAAAAATATTCATATAAATAAATTAAAATTTAGAGTATATATTTAAACAATTAATATTAATATTGAAACATTTAAAGCTATTTTATCGTCCCTTTAATTTATATAGTCAGTCTTAAATTTCTTAGTCGTTATTTTATAAATCTAAGTCATCTAGATTTTATTTGAACACTCTGTCGTAATATTTTATTATTTTAGTGACTTTGAAATCTTACTATCTACAAAGGGGGCAAGAAACCTTTTTATTATCATTTTTCTTTTTTTTTTCAGCCTACCAATTCTTATAGCATTAGTAATGAATAGGGTGCCCACAACAGCTAGATATTTAAAAAATTAATAATTTTGAAAAATGAAAATTGAATAAAAATTTTTTAATATAATCTGCTAATGAATCCTATACTAAATTATATAAAATATGGAGTATAAAATAAAACTTTGAATTTACGCAGTGAAATATTTAATATTCTAGTTTTCAAAACAAATAAAGCAGTCTTAATAAATTTATTCTTTATCTTGCTAGTCCCAAAACTCTTCATATTATTCTTCAACACTATCCTTTTACCCTTTAAAACTTTTAAACAGCCATTGGCTCATATGATCAGCAACTCTTAATCCCCTATCAGTTCCCAACCTTTCATCCACTAAAAACATAGCACAATAATCATTTTTGTGTCTAATTCCCCTTCCCAAAATTTAATTTATTTACTTGCTACACTATTAAACATACCAGTCATCTCCGTCCATTATTTCTTTCTATCCCTCTTTTTTGCTTTGCTCATTCAATTAGTCAAAGTACTAAATATATCAAAAAAAATTATAACTTTTAATCACTTATTAATTTATTTATTTATTTATTTATTTATTTATTTATTTAAATTTAAACTGTTTTTAATTAATTTTACATTCATTTTTGATTTTATAAGAGGATCTGCTAATTGAGGGTAAGGCAACCCGAGCACTATTATACATCTGGCCATATCATCCGGAAAATCTATTCCCTCGGACAACTTTCCCCCAGAAACTCCAAAAAATATAGCTTTTTTATTTTCTTTAATAATATACTCTTAATATTCTTTGAATTTCTAGGCAAAAGTATACTTATTTTAGTACGACTTATCTTCAAAAAAATATTTCACATACTCTTATTTAAGGTACCCTTTCAACTGGCTTTTATTAGAATTAAAATTATCATAAAACTTTTACAATTTTCCATAATTCTAAAAAAAAACTAAGGTTCCTAATATAGAAAAATAAACAAATTTTATATTAAATTGGAATCAATTAATATATTTTTTATTTTTTACCCCCTTTTTTAGTTATAGAAAGATATTTTTTTATCAATAACTCAATTTGCTATTAATGCTATTTCATTTTACTTTAATCGGCTCTGTAAGAAAAATCTAAATTAAATTTGTTAAATGCAGTAATAGTCTAGCAAAAAAGCTGCCTTTCACCTTAAATAACATGTCCAAAATTTTTACAAATTTAGAAATTAATTCCCATATTTTAATAAATATTATAAGGTTTCATAGTCCCACTAGCTAATATTATACTTTTCGCTTTCAATTTATTTTTAATCAGACGCAACATTTTATTCACAACCAAAGGCAGAAACGTAATTTTCTCCCTGAAAATATCCGAATCATAAATCGAATTCCCATTTTAATTTTAGTTCTAAAATTATCTCTAACCTTAAACTTAACTTAAATTTTAATCTTATTCATTTTAATTTTAATTCAAATTTTAGTTCTAACTTTAACTTTAATGTAAATTTTAATTTATTATTTAAACTTAGCTTAAAATTTGATCTTATTAATTTAAATTTTAATTCAAATTTTAGTTTTGGTTTTAACTTAAATGTAAATTTTAACTTTAAAGTTAATTTTAAACCAAATCACCATTTTGATTCGGGTTGTATTTTTTTTAATTATATTCTTTTGTTTATTTCTTTTAATACTAACAATATTCAAATACATAACTTGCTAAAGGGTCATCTTCAATTTAAAAGGCATTTTTTTAAATATTAATATTATTATTACCTCCTTATAATTTTATAAATTTTTAGTTTTACATTTAATTTATTTATTATATTTACTGCTCTCTAAATTTTTATAATTTCATATTTAATTATTATAATTACTCTTATATTTTTCTTAATTCTCTTAAAAATCTATTTAAAATTAAAAAATTATTTAAATTAGTTAACTATTAATTAAATACCTAACTATTTATGAAAACGGATTTTTTTTCTCTTATTTTTCTTATTTTTCTTATTATTCTTATTTTTATTTGATTTCTTACTACTTGTTATACAAGTTTTCAAATGTTTCAAAGATATAGTCCACTTTCATTTCATTTTCGTTATATAAATTATAATTATTTTTAAAATCAAAATCCAATATTTAGGTTATAAAATCCTCAATAAATTATCTTTCTCGATTTAGACTATTTTTCAATCCTCTGAATAAAAACTTATTTTCTCTAAATTTATTGTTTTCCATTTATTATTTTAAATTCTTATTCACCAACTCATATTTACATTTTTAAAACAAACCTTTTATTAAATTATAAATTTCAATTAAAAATCCTTTGTTAAAAATAACAATTTATAACCTAAAACATTTTCTTCCATATATTTTAATGCAAACTTATAATATTTTTCTCCTTCCTTAATTAACTCTTTTAAATAAGGTCTATCTTTTTACTCCTCTAATTTAGAATAATATTCTTACATATCCTTAATAGCTTTTATACATTTTTTTACTTTTTTAGCTTTTAAGTCAAGTGACCATTATTCAGTCGCAGATTTCTCTAAATTATGTGCCTCATCAAAAATTATTATAGGTTATGTATTATTATTATCTTTTTTTTGTAATAAATTTTTTGTAATTTTCAAAATAGAAGGATCCGTCAAATAATTGTAAGTTAACAAAATAATCTTCCCTTTATTTGTCATATTTTTTTACATATAATAAGGGCAAATATTTTACGACTAACCAAACTCTCTTAAATCCTCAATATCCGGTAACTTTCCTTAAAAAAATGGTTCATTTTATACATTAGAAGTAATAGAATTCTCAGCCATCCCTAATTAAAAAAAATAAAAAATAATATAATATATTAACAACTTTTATTATAAAATTTTCAATTTATATATACACTAAAAACTTTTATAAAAAGAACATCCTGACTAATCATTCATATATTCTTTATTTTCCTTAGAATTTTACTTCTATTCCTCGTTTTTTTCCCTTTCCTTCTCATTTAAAGAATTTTAATTTCTTTATTAGTAAGTCATTTAACTACAAATCTTGTCAATTTCATAGCTACTTTTTACCTGTGGATTTACGCATAAATTTTTACGCCCTGTCATTATAACATAATCTAAGTCATGTTTATAAAGTTATTTTAGTTTATTTATTTCCTTAATTATCCCATTAATCTACCCGACAGTTCTTGTTGCATAAATTATTTAACTTTTCCCATTAGGCTATTTCTTATTATATGCTATAGCCGAAGCCAGCAAACACAAAGTTTTACCGGTCCCTTTAAATAAAAATATGAAATATAATAATACCATAAAATAAAATATATGAATAAATTATAAATCTTAAATTTTTCTCTAACTAATAAAATATAATATGTTAATAATTTTAAATTTCATATTTTTTTTTTATTAATTAAAATGCTCTATTATTTATTTATATTTTGTTACCAGTAGGCGATTCAAATATTCCATTTTTGCCTTCTTCATAACAATCAATCAAATTTTATATAAAATCTATTTATCCTTGATACATTTAATGAGGAAATTTAATGGAGTAATTTTTATAATTAAAATCTTATCCGTCATCCTCGTCTTCTTAATTTACTTCTATTTCTTCCTTATTTACTTATTATTCATTTTATGAGTTTAAAAAATTCATGTTATTCTCATTATCAAATTCTAATTACATTTCTTCTTTAATCCTCTAAAATTATGTTATTAATTTATTTTTTTTAAAAATATGTGCTGCAAAAATTACAATTTTATTAATAAACGAATAAATATCACACATTATTTACAAAAATCAAATAATATGCGACAAATTTTATTCTTCTTATAGATGTTTTTAAATAGTATAAAATAAAATATATTAATTTGGAGGGAAAAACTGTTTGCTTTAAATTAATATAATAAAATTTAAGACTCAGCTATAAGTAAAGAAAAAAAATTTTTTATAACATTAAATCTACATTACAGCCAACAGCTTTTTTATACAAATTTACATTTAAAATTAAATAAAATGAAAAAATAAAAGCAAAATTAAAATTTTTAAATCAATAATCTTAAAAACGAAAAAATTAAATTTACTATATTATTTATTGCAATTTATAGGGTAAATTTATTATTAGTATCCATAGCCTTATTAATTTTTATTCTAAAAAAAAAAATAATAAGAACAAAAACTTACCTTTTATTTTTCCATATTTTTAATAATATTATTTACACAGCTTATTTTTTATATCTCGAATAAATGGTAGAAAATTTTAAATTCGTTATAAAAATACTACAAAAAAATATTAAACTCATAAAAATTAAAGTGTAAAACTTATTTTATATGATAGATTTTTATTTTTTAAATTTTAATTTTAATAGACATTAAAATTAAATAAAAGAATTCAATTTTTCGGTACAAATATCTATTAACCCATAATCTTACTAGACAATTTCAATTAAAACAAAATAATTAATTATAAAAAAAATAAAAATAAGAGCAAAATTTTAAATATTTATATAGAAACTTTGAAGAAGGTTAAAAAAAATTAAAAAAAAAAAAAATTTTTATTAATTTTCTTCCTAAAATTTTTAAATTTTTTTTAAAATAATATTTAAAGTCAAATCTGAAATTAATTTTAAAATATCAGTAAATTTTAAAATAAATATGTGTATGTGTTTGTATATATGTATGTGTATGTGTGTATATATAAATAATTTGTTTATTTTTATTATAAATTAAATGGATAAATTATATTTTTTATGTTTGTTAGACAATTAATTTTAATTATTTTTTTTATAATTATAATTAACAAGAATACTAAATTAAAAAAACAAAAAACGACAAAAATCAAGTTTTTAATTTATAATTTACTAATTATTATTTATAATTATAATAAGTAAATAAGCTATTAGCTCTTTATATTCATACTTTTTTGCAAATAAGCCAATTTAAATTCAATTATATAATTGTAGTTAAATTAAAGAAGATAAATTTTTGTTATATTTTTTGTTTTTATTTTTAGGCTTTTAGCATATATATATGTTATTAATATTATTATATATATTGTTATATAATGTTTTTGTTTTTTAAATATAAAATAAATTAATATACAGAAAATTAGGAAATATTTTATTTTATTTTATAAATCACATATCTAACTATATCAATAAAAAATGTTGCAATTCATATCAATTCAAAATCATGAGTTATAATAATATTTTATAATATTTATGACGAATTTAATTATAGAAATTTATTTTTAAAGTAGGATTAGTAGTAGAAGAAATTTTTACTAAAAAAATTTCTTGACTTATTATTATTTTTTATCAAAATTTTTACAATTGCAAATTTTATTAAAATTACAAATTCATCACTTTGATTAACTCATTTAATTATTTATTTAATCAGATTTATTTATAGTGTTAATATTTTATATAGTGTAAATTTAATTAAATCTTATTTCATAAGACACTTAATTAATTTAAATTATTAATTATTTAATTATTATGATTATTAAAGTGGTAATTATTAATTATTTTTATGAAATATGAATACAATAACTTCTAAATTCAGAACTTGCATTAATCGATTCCATTAGCAAGTTTGAAAATTATATCGTTGTATTTATTAAAAAGTTTTGACTAATTCATTAATATTGAATTAACTTATTAAATTTTATCCACATTTCCCCAGTTGTTCTCATTTTTAATTCTTTTATTATAATGATTTATATTTTAAAGATTCTTTTTACTAATTTATTAAATTATTTGTTTTAGTATTTTCACAATTTTCTTTTTTATCTAGTTAATCATCGAAAATTACTGCTTTTCAAATAATTTTTAAAAAATCACCTGGTGTAACTTGTAATCAAATGGCTACAAATCGTTTAAACTAGATTTAAGAAGTGGAAGAGCCAAAACTCTCAAAATTGACATTTAATTATCAGACTAACTATAAAGTTTAAGGATTTTGTCAAATAGTGCTTTATAATTCCATTGTTCCACTAAATTATTCTCTTATTTTATTTTCTTTTTGTTTTAATTATTAATATTATTATTTTTATTATTACAAAAATTTACATTATCTAGTGAGTTTTTTTTGTTATTATAAATACTGTTGTTGTTAGGACTCTAAGACATAAATTGCAGACTTATTTTTTCTTCTTTCAAATATTGTTACAACTGCACAAGAACTTGTAAAAACACGTATTTTTTCTGTTTTTCATAGTCCTAACTCAAAGAATCTTGGGTAAAAACCAAATTCAAGGTCTTTTAGCTCTTTTTATCCACAGATTACTTTTATTTTAACAAGTCTCTAAGCTTAAACTACTCCAAAATCTTCTCATTTATTTCCTGTCCAATCGTAGACTAAACCTAAATATTCGAAAACTTATTTTCCTCTTCTATTCGCTTGTAACTGGCCTGTTGACTTTTAACTTAAACACAAATCATTTCTTCTCTAAAGAGTCTATTTATAATTTTTCACTTTGTTTTTTAATTTGTTTAATCTTTTATTTTTTTTATTTTTGTTTTTATTTTTATTTTTATTAGCGAAAAAAATTTCTTTTTTATTTTGGCATATTAACTCTTAATTTCTAATTAATTTGCTTTTTCTCCTCTCTTTAAAATATTAGCATACCTCTTAACTAAATTTCCTTTTTAAATTAACCAAATCAAAGTTATAATATATTAGTAATTTTTAAAATAATGATTAAAATATATCTATATGTAGTGTCTATAGATAGACCCAATCAGACATATATAATTCACAAAATTTTTAATATTTATTTTCTCAAAAAATCTCATAATTTAATATTAATCTATGTATACACATTCTTATTATTATAAAATATTTTTTTTTTATTCAAATATTATTCTATAATGCATGTTTTTATATGAAATTTATACTTAAATTTATTTAGCTAAAAAAACTACTTAAAATATATAAAGAAAAACGTCAAAAATTTAAAAACCATTATTTTAACTTTAATTTTTAACATTTTTAAAAAATACTTTAGAAAATACCTCTAAAATAATTAAAAGACAGTACTTTGTTTTATTAGCTAATAATTAATTTTTAATTGCTAATATTATTAATTTATCATAAATTTCCTATTTTTTTTGTAATTTTATAAATAAATTCAATTCATTCGATATAATTACGAATTCTTAACAAAAATAAAAATCACAAAATTCTTAATTCTAAAATTATACACCCAAATAGAAAATTGTAATTATAATAAAAAAATATTTTATTTTTTTATAAAATCTTCATAAAAACTTAGTCTATCCTATTTAAAAAGAAAAAATTAAATCAATAAAAAAAATACTAAATATTTTATAATTTAGACTTAAAAATATACTACATAAAAACTCAAAAAACTTACTATTATTTATTAAACAATTTCATTTTTTTTAATCTTAATTATCATTTTATTATTTTTAATAGACGATTTTGCTAGTCTATAATAATATTAATTATTTATTAACAAGTAAAGATATAAATAAAATTATTACTATTTTACCCTATACAAAAAATACTAACTCAATTTTAATTTCTTTATCTAATATAATTTTTTTACTTGAAAATATAAGAATTGCTTAAGTAATTTTTAAATTAATTTAATTTGATCATTAAAATAACAAATTTTTATTATTTGGTAATAATGTATATATAAATAATTAATAATAAAATCGGCATTTTATAAGATCAATTATAAAATAAATTAAATGATTTATAGTTTTTTTATTTTTATTTAGAACAACGGGTGAATTATAATTTACTTTAAAATTAATCTTTGTATAAATTTTTAAAAAATCAAAATTATTTAAACAATATTTTATTTTTTTAATGTTTACTTCATCAAATCATCAAATATAATAAAATTGTTCTAATTTCAATAAATGCTACTATATTTACAATTATTTAATTTATTTATATATATTTATAGATATAATATATATACACATTAAAAACACAAAGAAATAAAAAAATATTTTAACTTATATAATTTATATATAAATCAGATTATAATAATTTTTAAAATATTACTACTATTATTTTTTTCATTAAATTGAGCCGGTTTTTCAAAAGAAAATATATTTTAAATTTAATTAAAGTTTTATTTTAAAAAATCATAATTTTGTTAAATATATTCCTTTATCTAATTTAAAAAATGCGTTTTGAATTCTCTTTAATTGTTATCTACTAAAAGTGTAAATTTTTTTTCTTTATCTGTATGGCTTTTTTTGACAATTATTTTTTAATTCGTTATCCATTTATGTTTATTCTAAATATTAACTTTATTTTTAAAAATTTTCCACCTTTTATTAAGTATTTTTTTCTTATTATGTACCTTCAGAATTTTATTTATTATTTCCTATTAAATAATTACAACTTTCTTTTCTTTATTTACTTTCTATTTTTTTATCATTTTAACTAATAAATATAAACTAACTATTATCTGACTAAAAATCAATATTGTTTTATTTTTCGGTGCTTTCTTTATCCTAATTACATTAATTACTTAAATTATTTTTAATGTTTTGGGCGGCTGATATATAGTTTTTCAAAATTTCTTGTACCAGTGTAAAAAATTACTTTTTAAAATTATTTATACAGTCATATTCTTTTCCATAAAAAAATTTATTGTACATAATTTTATGAAGTTATTTATCTTCTTCGGACAATTGATAAAGAGTAACTTCATTCAAAGGAAGGGAAATCAATCGAAAGTGCTTTAATAAATAATTCTGTTTCTATACGGTTTTTTTCAAATCAACACAAAATTATCCTAAATTTACACTCTGTTTTTCATCAACATATATATTAATTTTACTGTAGTTTTTCAAAATTGCGTACACTAGTTCTATAAAAAATTGTTTTCCTTTGTACTTAAACTACTACTATTATTACTATTTTTATTCTTTAACCTTGTTATCTATTTATTATTGTTATTATTTTTGTTTAAATTGCAATTTTTATTTTTATTTTTAATTTTAATATTCAATATACTAGAATTATTCTCCTTGCTCACATATTCGTTTTCCATCTTTCCCAAACTTTAAAAAGTACGTATTATCGTAATTTTGAAATTCGGATTAGGGTTTTAAATTCCTTACTTTAACAGTTAATTATTCATTTTTAGTTTCAGATTTTTGTAAAGTTTCTATTTTATTATCATATTATAAAGTTGGCTTAGTTGGGAACTGAATGCAATTTTTGTAATACTAAATACAGTCGCTGATAGAAAACTAGCTATTTTTCTAATAATAATTCTGCTAGCACTTCTGAAAAATCTCTACCGGGTTTGAATATTCTTTCCTTTAACTATATGAGGCTTACGGTATAACTTTTTTATTTGACATTTTCTTTTTCTTTTTCTTTTTTTAGTAAATTTTATTTTAACTTGTTATTATTTGTATATATATAATTTTTCAATAAATACAAAAAAACCAAGCATACACTTTTTATTGAAATTTTTTATTAACTAAATCCTACAAAAAATATAATAATATCATAGCCAATCTAATATATTTAAAAAACAAAAGTAAAAATATGGGGTATAATTTATAAACTACATTTAATGAATACTGGAATAACTTTACCATTTTACACAATAAATATTTACATACATTGATCAAGATTTATTAAAAAAAGTTTTTTTTATTTTAATACTTTTAATACTTTTTTGAAACCCAAGGAATACAAATTTTCTAGACTATATTTAGTTAAGCTTGAATTAAATTATTTTACCAATTTTATATATTTTATCAATTCAAACAACTTAAATTATATAATAAATTCTTTGATTCAGTAATTTTATGTAAAAATTTGTGGTTTGAAAAATTTAAAATTTAAAATTTTTTTAAAAATAAATCAATAAAAATTTATAAAGTTCAAGGGGGATAGAATAAAAATTCTATTTTTCTAATTTCAAAGTACATAAATTGAAAAATATTTAAAAATATCAATTTTTATCCAAATATGAAATTATTACTTTATGAACTAGTATGAAATAAAAAACAAATTATGCAATAAAAATGTTTAATTTTCTATATATTTATTTTATAATTTATTAAATACCCAAAAATTGCATTATTATTTTAAATTAAATAAAACCAAATTTTCATTTTTTATAATAAAGAATACAGTTTTTATTTTAATTTCATCATTATATAAATCAGTAAAATTAATATATATTTTATCGCTATATAACAAAATCTGCTAGTTAAAATAAATGTTTACTATTATCACTATGTTTAATTATCTAGATAATTAATAAAATAAAATTATTTATAACTGATTTCTAAATGTATATTTTTACTAATAAATAATCATTAGAAGTTTATAAAATATATAGTTTCATATTAAAATTTAATTTTTATATTATATTAGCTATAAGAAATTTCAATAACGTTGCAACATAATATTCTAAGTAATTAGTTCATCATATTTTGAACAATATGTATAAAATATGAAATATAATAATAAAATTAATATAATTGTTTTTTTGGTAATTTTCACTTAATTATATGATTAATATATAAATTTCAATAAATAATATCCGATAAAATATAATTATAAATTGTGAGTTATTTTTGATCTTTATTATTGTTGTTCTAATAAAATTATTAATTAATATACCAATTAATTTTGGATAAAGATGATTTACTTAAAAAAAATAATAATTTAAAATTAAAATAATTTTTTTATCTTATTATACCAAATTTTAAAATTTTAAAATAATATTAGATTATATAAATCTAACAAATTAAAATTATAATAAAATAATAAATTATTATAGGATTTTATTTTTGTTTCAAACTTAATATACATTTTAAATAACCTCAATTTTATCACTTAATTCTGTGGTTAGTTTAATGCTTGACAATATTTCAATAGAGTCCTTCAATAAAGCTTCGCTAAAGTGGGGTTTTTATTCAGTAAAATCTACATTTGTTAAAATTAATAAACAGTCCAATAAAATAGCCAGTTCTTCCTCTTCTATCTACTCAGAGTCAGGTAAATATTGTTACTATTAACCTTCATTTAAAGCCAATTTCTTTAATTTCTGCTCCAATAAATATTATATTTTTTCAGATTTTTATCCTTCTTCTAAACCTTTATATTAGAAGTGTCTGCTCTGGTTTACCAGCTAATTAAAAAAATAACAAATATAATTAATTTAAATTTAAATAAAATTTAGTTAAAATAATAATAATATTCGGAAATAATTTAAAGTAAATAAAATTACTTAAAGAATAGATTTGCAAACAGTGTTAACGTAGTCAATTTTTTCAGAGAATAATCTTTTAATAAAATCTTCATCCTCATATTCAAATAAAACGTTTCTTATTGATTTTATTATTCCATTTCTCATATGATAATTTTCGTGCAACATATAAGGACAACAAATTTCCAAAAATTCATTTTACTCTTAAATTAATAATTTTCTCCCAGTTTCATAAGAAGAAATATTAACCAAAATGGCAGGGAATTATTTCACAAATTAAGCAGTTTTCTCATTTTAGAAAATTTTCATCATAATTAAAATATTTAACCCTAAAAAATTATATAAAGTTAAATATTACTTATTAAAATAATTTTAACTAATTAATTATTAAATATTATATTATTACCTTAATCCTCATCTTCCCTGCTCAAAGACAAGAAAGAATTTTTTCCCAAAACAGAAGCTGTAAAATTATTCAAAAAATAAGATGATAGCTAAATTATCAACCCTTATTTTTAAGTCATTTAAAAATCATTTTTAACAATCTCTTCAATAACCTATAAAAAATGAATGATAAATTATTATTATTATTTTTTAATTAATTTTATCTAATTATATATAAAAATAGAAATTAATAATCATTTTATTTGTTTAATTTACTTCTTTAACATTATTAATAATTCTATCAGCAGCATTCAATTAGTGTAATTGTTCATGGAAAATAGTATCACTTGCCATTTAAATTAAACAAGTCAAGGCTGCGGTTTCGCACTAGGGTTCTTTGACTAAATTCATAAATTATTTTAAAAAAATAGGCTTATCTTCCAACATTGCCCTTTGTTCTTCGAATTGCAAAGCCTGCATAAAAATATTCAAAATTGTTTTTTTTATCTCCAATTTGGGCTCAACTATCAACTTTTCCAATTCCCCTAATAATTCAGGAGTAATATTCAATTGTTGTTATTGTTCTTGGTGTTGCTATTCTTGCTCGGTATTTGCTTCTACTATTTTCTTTTCTTCCATTTCTCTAAATTCTCAATTAATTTTATTTATCTATGATTTTTTTATTTTTATTTTATTTTAGTTTTAATAAATTTATAAATTTATGCAATTTGATCTTCCATTATTAAATCCCAGGACTATTCACAAAATGAATCAAAAATATTAAATCTAAAATAAAGAATATTCCTTATTTCTAATAAATTCTTTAAAATAATAAATTTGATAATTATTTATTTATTTCTTAAAATTCTTATATTATAATCTCTTTTTATTATTAAATATTTTATTATATATATAAAATAAAAAAATAACTATAACTATCCTTTTTAAAAGTAGGTTATATAAATTAGAAAAATCATAATTAAAATTAAATATAAAAAAAAACATTTAATTCTAAAAAGTAATTAGTTAATTAGCTATAATAATATAATTATAAGTATATAAATAACAAAAATGAGTAAGCATTATAAATAACTTTTAAAAATGTATTGTTTATATTTCTTTATATTATAATTAAATCCAATCATTGTCTAAAATAGAACTCACTTCCATCTTAGGCATATTTTTTGTAGTTCCAAACCTAAAAATAAAAAATAAAAAATTAAAATTAAGATTGATAAATATTATTATGTATATATTTTTATTTTTTTTATATTATTTTTTTATGCTTATCCCGATTTTATAATTATAACAATAATTTGTATCATAATTATAATTACTCCTTCAATTCTGAAAGGTTCTTCAAATTTAACTCCTGCGTCAGTGATAACGGCCAACTAAATAGTATCACTGGCTCTGCAATCTCTATAAAATAAATTAGTGAAACATTTTATTAAAATTTATCTAGCGGCGTTTTCATCTTAATCGGGTTTAGATTCATTTTCGATAATAGGGGCTCCCAAATACCCAGCGAAACCAGTGGTAACATAGTCGTGTTCAATATAAGTCCCGAATTAATCAATTTTGCTATAATTATAATTTTCATATTAGTTAAAATTTTTAATAAATTTAATTTTTTAAACTAAAAACTTATAACATTTTATAAATAATAATCTAATCTTTTTTTTAATTAAAAATTGTTTTTACGCCAAGTAAGCTCCTCCTTCCTTTGTGTACCCGGCGACTACGTTGTTTAATAAATAGGGGTTAACTTTACATCTTCTGTAATATTAGATTCTGGCGACGTAGTTTCCATACTCTTTAGGAGTATAAATAATTCCGTCATTTTTTTGCATATCAGTATCTCTCATAGTTTTTAATTTTTTCAACAATTCCTAAAAGTCGGAAAATTCTCCGCTTGAAGCCATTACGGTGTGCTCAGCCAATTTTTCAATTCTTTTAGTTTTTTTGAATTTTGCCATAGACCCGTAACTAATCAAATCGTCACACCCTTAAATCAATAATAAATTTAAATAAAAATGCTAATTTACTTAAAAATATCTAAAATTTCAAAAATTTAAAACAAAAAACTAAGTTTCCCGGAAAAATAGCTTTTATTTATTTTTTATTTTAAACATAATTAAATTTACCAACTATAATTCCGCCTTTAAATTTAATTCCAATAACAGAAGACCCAGTGCAAATGGGATTTACTGTGTGCTAAATAGGGTCTTCGGGTAATTCGCTGTATTAAAATTTATTTTATTTGGTTTTCAAAATTGACAAAGCCATACTATTAAATTAAATGATAAAATT
>LDAU01000172.1:0-48942 GCA_001447515.1 Pseudocohnilembus persalinus
CTATTATAAATTTTATATTATTCATCTAGTTTGTAAATACTTAAACAAATTGTTCAGATGTAGCATGGGTCATACAATGATGAACGTGCTCAGCTTAAATTTTTCTATATATTTCATTTTTATCTTAGTGTTGAGAAAAAAGTCCTTACAATTAATTTAATGATCCATGAATTCTACTTTTAGAAGCAATAATGCAAATAGCATACATATTTTTGATTTGCTACTATTATTATTCCATTTATTCCACTATTTTATTTAATATATTAAATGTCGATATTAAAATTTGAAACATAAATTCAAATAATTTCAAAAAGTTAATATTAATTAAAAATATATTTTATAAATTACTGTATCTTCTAGTTTATTCTTCAATTGAACCTTCACCGTCAAAAACAAAAGATTATTTATCCTAATTCTAATCATTTTCTTGAACGTCTTCAATTTCGACATCATTTGCTTATATTTAAGCTACAAATATAATTGCTATGATTAATAAGAATATTTTAAAATTCATTTTTATTTTATTAAATTTTTATTTTATTTTATTTAATAATTATCAAATTAGTAAAATCTATTTAATGTAAATCAGAATTTTATTAAGATTCATACTAAGTATATATATTTGTAATTTTAAATTAATTCATTCTTTAAATAATTAATCTATCTATCATAATGGTTACGTGTTCTATTTATTTTAAAAATTATTTCTATAATAAATATTACTTATTTATTTTATAATTTAATAAATATTGACGAATATAATCTTCAATTTTAGAAATATTGAAAATTTAAATATTTTATAGAAATAATTTTTTTAATAATAAGATAGATATATAAATATTTGCTTTATATGTTAAATAAATGTAATACATGATTTTGGGATTATAAGAAAAAATTTTAATTGTTCACTTGTTAGCAAATATATTTTTCCTATTTTGCTTAAACTTCAAAAAAAAAAAAAAAAATAATTAAAAAAAAAAATAATAAAGAAAAAAAAAAATATACTTACATAACAAATAAAAAAAATGAATGGAAACTCTATTCTTTCCTAAAATAACGTATATGAGAAAAATTAGGAATATAACAATCAAAGCTAATAATAAAGATTAAATAATAATGCCAATTTTTCGTTTTTCTCTTAAAATTAATATTTAAAAGATGATCCTATATAAAACATTGATATTGTATTACATGATAAAGATTATTAAAACAATTTTATTTTGCTTCATGAAAACATAAATAATCAGTTTTCCTTTAATAACACTTCCCAAATAACGAACTCATATCCTTATAATTCTAATATTCCTTCATAATTATCCAAATTTTTGTAATTTATCAGTTTTTAATTTATAAACTATAGATACAGATATTTTTTACAAATTTATTTACCAAAATAATAACTTTTTTATACAAAAAAGGGAAATCTACCTTCATCCCAAAAAAATTCTAACGAAATAAATGATTTTAAATGTCTAATTGAAAGGATTAATGTAATATAAATATAATTTTTTAGTTATTTAAGATTAAAATTAATAAATTAATATTTTTTAACTTTTTTACAATTTCTTAGATAAGAAATGTGCTCTAATATAGAAAAAATATGTTTTTCATAGTCATAGCAAAAAAAAGTTTTGTTTAAACCTTAAATTTTAGGGATGATGCAAAATTTTTTGACATTTATGCTTTATAAAAAAGTTCTCTACCTAAAAAGTAAATAATTATTAAAACTATTAAATGAAATTTTTTATAAAATAAATTTTAAAGTTGAAATGAAAGAGTTTTACAATGGCTATATAAAATAGATTATACAATGGGATAATTTAAATTAAAAAAATTAAAACCAACATACTAAAAAAAAGAAAAATAATAAAAGAAACATCGAAGAATAAGACTATATTGAAACCAAAAGAAAGAGATAAATTATTAACGACGCTTAATAGGATATTAAAGTTGTTCAAAACATAAATGACAGTTTAAATAGTTAAAAATTTGATTCATTCTAACTTCCTGATACTGAAAATGAGTTCTTATCTTCCTAAATTCATGATAAAAATAGAAATTTTTTGAATAATGATTTTGATTAATATTTTGATCTAAATAATTAAAAATAGGTAAGAAGATTTTTATACATTAATTTATAAAACATCTCATATTAAAAATACGAATATATTTTTTTAAAAAGGATTTTAACAATGACTACTAAAGTTATAGAGACCTACTTTCTTAAGTAAGTGATTAGGATTTTCATTAAGAATTCGATTTTGAATAAAATAAAAAAGGGTAGGAAACTTGGACATAAAAAAAGTATTAATATTTCAAAGAAAAATTTGAAAATCTTGATGTCAATATGTATGATACACTATTTTAATAAGAAAACCACAGAAATATGTCTGATAATAGTTAACTAATTAAAAACAATGAATATAGAAATATTAAAAAAATAAATAAACCTTTTAATAAAAAAAACAATTTCACATTTTTAGGAAATAACTATAAAAACAAGAAATTTATAGACCATCCTACGTTTTACAACTTAAGTGAATTACAAAGGACTGGTGATTTAGAATTAATAAGTTTCGTTGACAATATATATTCTCCGAATAGAAGTTAAACTAAATAGCGTGATACTAATAATAGTCCATACAATAAAAAATATAAATTAAATAAATAATATTCCTGCTAATAATTAGATGAGTTAGATGAAAAAGATTTGAATTTTTTAATGGGAAAACAAAATATGATTAAAAAAGGTGACTTATAAGATTTATAACTTATCAATTTAAAAGAGCTCAAAAATGACCAATTATATTATTAATTCAATTAAGAAATTCAAAATTTGTTACTTAATTTTGACATAAAATAGTTTGAAGATCAATAAATAGATTTTAAATAAATAGATTAACTTAGAGCCAATTTTTAGGATGATACTTATAATTAAGACTAAAATTTTTAAGGTAAAATTAATTTAATAATATGATTTATATTAACATACACTATATTTTTATAGATATTTAGATAAAAGAAGATTTAAGAGATAACAATTCTTATTTCTAAACGTCTCAAAATTCAATGATGGATAAATCAAATAATGAATTGTCATTTTTAAAAAGTAATGAAAAAGCAAATAATTTAAACGACACTTCCAATTTTTTAAATTAATAAAATATTTCTGAAAATGAACAAATTCAAAACCCAATTACTTCAGAAATTAAAGGAAGTGTTTTTAATTACGAAAAATAAAACATTACAATAACTGAGCATCCAGAAACTGAAAATTATACAAGTATTATAAATAATTAGCAAAGAAAATTTTAATTAACTCCAGATGCCTAAAGCTTACTAGGGTAATTTTTTTATTATTTTTTAAAATCAAACAAAATAAACTTAATAATTTAATTTATAGCGATATAGATAAAAAATACTAAGAAGAAAAATAAAAGAATAAAAATATTAAACATATATCTATAAAATAATTAGTAGAATATTAAAAAAAGAATCAAAATATAAAATAAAAATAGAATAAAGTAAATATATCATTTGGTTAAAACCTATATAATTTATTGTTATTACACGCAGATGGCAAAATTCTTATAAAGGATGTGTAAATAAACTGTTATAACTATAGTGAATTAGTTTTATCAAAATTATAGCATTGAAATATAATTTATTAGTAATATTTATTTTTAAATTTTGATATATTTTTTAAATAAATGTAGTATATTTATATATATACTAATTTATAGAAAAAATTTTAACATATCAAACTCTAAAATATATCATATTATAATTATAATGTACAGTCACTTTAACTATGGATTTTAAACTTATTATTCTAAAACAACCTTTTCCTCACATTTATTCTATTCTGACTTTTATGAGGCATTTAAATTATTAAACTAATTTTTAGAAGAAACATCATCTTCTTCTGATTTTTCATATATATGCTATTAAGAATTATCTAATTTTTAGATACCATTCATTTATTTTTATTAATAATTTTCTAAGTTCTAATTATTTTATTATTTATTTTATTATTCTTCGACTCCTCTTTCAAAATCTTATTAGTATTCCTCCTAGGTATTGATATCACTATTTTTTTAAGATTAATTTTTTTAATTCTCTTGTTGTTATTCCTCTTTTCGAATCAATTCTGCCTTTTACTCAATATCTTTCTACTTTTATTCATACAATAATTTTTATTTGGCTAATGACTCTTGAATTCTAAAATTGACACTTTCATTAAGCAATTCATTGTTTTTTTACTTTTTTTAATCAACTAAAAATTTATAATTTAATAATAGTAGAAATATATATATAAATAGGAGTATATTTAATATTAATAAATATTAATTTATTACTTTCTTATTATAAATCCGTCTTGAATTCCTCAATTTCTTTAGCAATTTTATCCTAATTAAAATTTCTTACAATTTAGTCATAATAAATAATATCACTGTTTTAGGATAATTAAAAGTTATATAAATCAAAGTATTTTAACTCATTTTAACTAATTGGCATTTCGCAATACTCATAAACTTTAACCCATTCTTCCAAATTACAAGTTCCAGGCAACAAATTTTATTTTTTTTATATGTAAATTTTTATATTGTCAACTATGGAGGATGAATAAGCCGTTAATGTCTAATATATGCAATTAAAATTGTAATTTTAATAAAATTAAGAAATATATTTAATTTTAAAAATTACCTTGGATAAGTTTATTCTTGACTCTACCTCCTCTTCATAAGTGAATAATTAGTAATTTTTTAACAACTTTTTAAATGTATCTCTAATAATTGCCACTTCTTAAGTTCTGTTTTCATCAATCAATATATAATCATTCTAATTATCCTCTATTAAATATCTTGCCATAAGTAATGCATCATCTACATTTTCAATTCCAAAAGGATATCTAAAAATTGGAATATTATGAATTTTAAGAATATAAAATAAATAAGCAATTTACGCTTATAAAATATTTAATGTATCTCTCAAAGACTGTCTATTTTTTCTTGTAAATTCATCAGGAAGTAATAGCTTGAAAGATTATAAAACAATTAATAGTGAGTAATTAGATATTAAATTAACTGTAAATACCTTCTATGCAGTTTTTATATCTATTCTTTACGACATTAATCTCAAAGCCAAATCTCTAGAAATTCTTTCTAAATCATATGAATTGACTTTTAATGACTTTCTTTTAACAATGGGGCTATATGATATAGAAAATATAATTATTAAATATTAGATAAATTTGATATAAAAGATATTTAAATTATTTTAATGCAAATATACAAATAATAAAATTTTTAATTTTATAATAAATAAATAATCTATTTCAATTCTATAACAAACTATAATTTAAATATCATCATTAAAATATATATTTTAAGAATAAAATTATAACTATATAATAAATTACTATTTAAAGTCCTTATCTTCGATAGCTAGGCTTAATTTATTACTTTTACCTCCAATATCACTGTTTTATTTATCATTAAAACTTTCTAACTAAAGTTCCAAGTATTAGCATTTATTTTATATCTCATAGTATTTTTCTTTCCATTATTGACTGTCAGATATAAAATCTTCTTTCTCATATTTTTTTTATTTCTCATCTTAAATTTACTTCATGGTTTATAATTCCGTTTTTAATTATTTAATTTAGTTCTCGTTTTCTTTTTACTTTTCTTCCAATATTCTATTTATTTTACTAATTTTCTAAACTTCATCCATTTTTATTCTTAAATAATAAGTTTTTAAATAAATTAAAGAAAAATATTAATATTTTATATTATTTACTAATTTTCTTCTTTCAATTAGCTTATTTAATCCATAAATGGATTTTATGATTTTGAATTTAGTGTTTTCCCATATAAATTAGATTGACTTTCTATTTTTAACTGATTTTATTATCTTTCTTAATCAACAGTTTTTTTTAGTTAAAAGTGTTCTTTTAGTAATTTTTTATATTTATCTTCAATCCTAGCCTTTTAGTTCTTATATAAGGTAAATATTTGATATTTAATCAATATATATTGGTTTAAGTCAAATAATTAAATAAAATTTGAAATAAAATTATTTTTAAATACATTTTTTTTGTTAAATTCATCTTATAAATCTTTTAGCATTACCGCTAATTACACGTTATCTTTTTTTAAAATTTAAATGAACTTATTTTATTTTTCCATTTAATCTTCTCCTTTTTAGTTTTCTTAATTTTGGCTAATATTTTATAATATATAAGTAATTCATATACTTTAAAATAAATATTTACTCTAATTAACTATTAATTTGAATTGCTTATTTATATTTGATTTAAAGTTCTACATTTAACTTTTTATAAATTGATAATTCCTCTTATAATTCTTGGTTTTCTGTGAATTTATGGTTTTTTTTCAAATCTTCCATTTGATTTTTCATATCATTTAATTCTTTCTAACTATCTCTCAGTTATTTTTTTAACCTAATAGTCATTGAATTCTATTTGATAAAAATATATAAAAATATTTATAAATACAAAAAAAAATTTAATTTGCTACATTTTTAATTGTTTACTTATTAATATTGATTTTATTATTTACCTCTTATTAATTTAGTGATGCAACTTAGACAATATTATTACTAGATTTATTAGCATTTAAGTTATTTTATTTATTATCATTTTGTGAAACACTCTGCCTTTTAATTTTATCTTCTAATTATTTTTCAAATTTTGAAATCTCTTTCTATATATAAATTTTTTTTTTATTTATATATTAAGTTATTTTCAAATAATTTGTGTACTTTCTAGCTAGTATTTTATGTCCTCAGTTTGTTTCTCTCTTCTGTTAAAATATTTAGCTTGTCTTTTAGCTATAAGTTCTAGTAATAAAGTTCTTCCTGTTTAAATTTTATTACGTATAATTCTTTAAAATTTAAAATAAATTACCTTATCATAAGAAATGTTGGTAGGAGTTTTTTTAATTTTTGTTTTGTCTCTAATAAATTGGATTATTTTAATTTATAATAAATATTATAAATAGATATTGAAGTAAAATTACTTAAAAAAATTAAGATTTTAATAACTATTTTTTGCTGTTTAAGAAAAACCAGATAGAGGTCTCAGCTGATTTTGGCTTTCACTTTGATTTAATTTTCTCATTCTAAAATTTTTTGGAGTTGTTAAAGGCCTTGAATTTTCCTATATTTTATAAAAAATATACAAAATATAAGTTTTATAATTAAAAGTTATTACAAATAATTTATTATTTTTAACAAGTATTTTTATTATGATGCTATAAATATTTACCGACATATAATTATCAATTTTCAATTTACAAATTAAAATATGGATTAAGGATGATATATTTTAAAAAATTTGTTTTTTATTTTTGTTAGCAAAATATAAAATTACTAAGAATAATTTCTATTAATTTATATAACTATTAAAAATTAATAAAATATTATATATATAAATTCTCTTTATTATTAATAGGGTTAAAACAAATAAAGCTTGAAATATTAATGAACGAATATTATTAATTTCTATATTTAATTAAAATCTAAAATGAATTATAAAACAAAATCATAATTAATATATATATATAGCTATTTTAGTAAAATAAATAAGTTTAATATGCCTATTATTTAATATTATCAAGTTATGATCTACATTTCCTAATTTTAAAATTAATTATTTATATATCCTTATTAAAAATAAGGCAGGTATTTACAATTATATAGTCATTTATTAAAGCTATATGATAGATATTTTTGCTACTGTATTACTCATGTTTGAAAAAATTTACAATTTATAGCTACAATAATTAATTAAAAATCGATTATTTAATTTTATTTATTTCTTCTTTCAATTATATGTCCCTAAATTTGCTTTTTTTCCAAGCAAAATATATCCTTAATCATAAGCAGAATTATCTTTTTTAGTTGTTTTTTCTATATATTAAATTTAATTTTAGTATAGTTTAAATTTTAATATAATATTTTACTTATTTATCCGTACGGATATCCCGTTTTTTTAGTAGTTCCATATATTTTTTTAGTATCCATTGATTTTTTGGTCACATTATATTTTTTACTATCCATTCCCACTATAGAATTTTTTATAGGTGGAAACATATTCTTTTATTTTAATAAAATAATTATATGAAATAAGATGCAGGGAATTCACGCTATTATACTTATTTTGTGAGTTAAATTGTAAAATTTATTAAAATGAAAATTTATAACAGTATTATTATCGAAGTAAAAAAAAAATTATAAATAATAAAGATTTTAAAAATGTTATTAATAGTATTTTTTCTCTTTAAATTTTGTTTTTTTAAACGATAATAGATTTTACGGATATAAAACTTAAAAACCCTGCCAAAAAATAAATTAAATAAAAAGGATTATCTATTATTTTTTACGCTATTTTTTTCATCCTCTTATTGTAAAGATTTTCCCTAATTTTTATGTATTTTCTATGTTCCAAATTTTTAAGTTTTTTTACTTTTATTTTCAGATTCTGAATTCTCTGCCTAAGAACTTTATCAAAATAATATTTATAAAAGTGACATATTTAAAGTTTTATAATAATTATTTACAATTTTTCATCCCCACTTTAACCGCTTCCATATTACTTTCTTCCACCGTACTATCTTGTCATAGATCTTTAAAATAAATATTAATAAACTTATATTATAATAAACAGAAAAAATCTTAGAATTTAATTTTACAAACCACCCTAGTAAATATCTCCTCCCTCATAAAATTCTTTAAAATATTCATGTCTTAAAGCATTTGCAGCTGTAATTCTTTTTTCTGGATCATATGTTAATAATAATTTAATCAAATCTACTGACTCTTTTGAAGCATGAGGCAAATACCTATCAATACCTAAACCCTTCGTTATTAATAATCATTAATAAGAGATTATCCTTAAATTTTATAATATATTTATACCTGTTCATTTGGAAAATTAAATTCCATATGTGAAGCTCTAGCCTTGAATCTATCCAGAACCTCTTTGCTTGGTGTTCCTAATATTTTATGGATTTTATGTACTTGATCTAGTTCATCTTTAGCAGGAAACAATGGAAAAAGTGCAATTATTTCAAACATAACACATCCAACACCCCATAAATCCATCTGTTAAAATGTTAAAAATATTTAATATAATCTTAAAGGAAAAAAAATAATTAAAACTTAGCTATTCTGCTTTAATATAATTACTTTATGATCATAATATCCGTCAGTCATTAGACACTCAGGAGACCGATACCACCTTGTAGATATATATTCAGTATAAGGCTGATCAGAATACATACCTTTACAAGACCCAAAATCTGCTAGCTTTAAATGATCGCCAGTTAATAATATATTTTCCCTTTATTTAATTTAAAATATTTGAATTCCAATACAAATTTAATCTTTTTAAAAATATCATAATTCTTTTTATAATATGTATAATTTTTATAGCTATTATAATATAAAATATTTTTTGAATAATTTACGGTTTTATATCTCTGTGAAAAATTCCATTTCTATGCATATGATCTATTGCTTTTAATAATTGAAATATGTAAAATTTAACTTTTTAAGGATGTAGGTATTATCTTCTTCCTTTTTTTTATATAAATAAATTTTAGAATTTGTTTATTAAAGTAATTTTATAAAGACTTATATTATTTATATATATTATAAATTTATCTACTATACCTTTTATGTGCTCATACAAATTTTACTCCATTAATTCGAAAACTAAAGCTAATCTCCCAGTAGGCTCGTCACTTAAAAAATTATATAATTTACATTTAATATCCTGATTATAAAATTATTTATCTTAAATTTTATTTACTATAATATTTCTATTAATTATATAATATGATCATAGGGAGATAACTTTTTTAATGCCTATATTTCTCTTAAATTATGTACCTTTTAAATAGATAAATTTTTTTTATTATATTTAAATAATAACTTTAAAAAAAATTATTTTATTTATGTATATGTTAAATAAAAAATAAATTTTGTATTGATAACTATATTTTTATTTTATAAGTTTAATCAATTATTTGCTTATTACTTTATCAATGGAACTGAAGTGAGCCTTCATGCATTTTATAGCTACATATTTATTTTTTCTAATTGATAAACCTTTTATTACTTCAGAAAAAGTTCCTTTTCCCACAATTTTTATCAATTTATATTCTAAATTTTAATTAATTTTAAATTAATTTATTCATTTACGAATATAAACAATATATACTTGTAATTTTAAATTAAATAATTTAAGCATTTTTATAAATTTACAGTCCATATTTTTGATTCAAATATAAAAAAGTGAATATTTTTTAAAATTGATTTTGTTGGATTTTTTATATAAATAGTTTGTTTTTCAACTAATTTTTTATTTATAATATGATAATTTAAAACTTAACTTAATAATAATTATTTAATTAATAATTATAAAAATAATAAATATTAATATCAAATAATACAACTATTTTTCATAAAATAAAATATTGATATACATCTTTTATGGTGCTTATAAATGTATAAGATATATAATTTAAGTTAATGAATGATAATATCATATTTAATAAATACATAATTTAAATTGATCGATAAAATATAATTAATAGATGATTTTTTAGACTGAAAAGGTATTTTTGTATTTTTTTGATATTAAACTTAAATTATTTTTTAAATTTTTTAATTCTAACAATATCAAATAATTAAATTAATGCTAGCTAGTTAAAAAAAACATAATAGTTTATTTGGTCTTTTAAATTTAAAAAAATATAGTATTGATTAAATTAATTTAGTTAATATTCTTATCTTATTTAACTCAAGTCAAATTAATAAGAAGATTATCAATAATAAATATTTTGTAAAAATTATCAAAAAATTAAAATACGAATAGTTTAATAAATTCTGGATTAAAATTATTATATAATGTAAGAAAATTTATTCCATAAGTTTATCTTTTAATTTTTTATACTCTGACCTATTACTTTAATTAAATTTCCATTGCAATTAATTTTATCAATTTATTTAAATTAATTAAAATAAAATATAGTAAAATTTACTGCTATTTACTGCAAAAATATGTTTCATATTGTATTTTATTTATAAATATATTTTAATAACAAAAAAATAGATCTTAAATTTACATTTGGTTGTATTTTAAAAGGATTTAACATTAAAACAAAAAATATTCTATTATAATTAAATTAGCGAATGAGTTATTTAAATGCAATTATAATAAAATAATAATAAATTTACAAAATCTTAAAATATAATTAATTAATAGAAATAAAAAAAAAAAAAACCTTATAAATTAAATTTAAAAAAACAAAATATGTCCATAACCGATAAACCCAAACACTGGTTTGAACCTTTAAGACCCTTTGTTTTTGGAGGATTTTCTGCTTGTATGGCAACCTGTACAATTTAACCAGTAGATACAGTTAAAGTAAGAATTCAATCTATTAATGAAAATAATGCATCATCTACTACGAGATCATCAACCAAACCTCTTGATGTAGGAAGATAAATTCTTAAATAAACAGGAATAAAAGGTCTTTATAAAGGGTATAATAGCATTTTTTCAACAAATTAAAAAATTTTAATATTTAAATATTTCAAATTCTTTTGATAGTTTATTTACTACTTATATAAAAAATTAAACTTAAATTAAACTTCATTAGTATTTTTAAAATAAATTTATTTATGTTAATGATATTAAAATAGATTGGATGCAGCCATTTTAAGACAAGTTGTATACGGTACAATTAGATTAGGATTATTCTAAAAACTGTCTGATGATATAAAGCATAAAAATAATAGAAATTTACATTTTTCAGAAAAGGCTTTTTGTTCATTATTTTCAGGATTAGTAGGATCAGTTATTGGAAATCCTGCAGATGTAGCCTTGGTCAGATTCCAAGTTGATTCTTTACTACCCGAAGAACAAAGAAGAAATTATAAAAATGTTGGAGACGCCTTA
This sequence comes from Pseudocohnilembus persalinus, assembly GCA_001447515.1. Classification (NCBI taxonomy): domain Eukaryota; phylum Ciliophora; class Oligohymenophorea; order Philasterida; family Pseudocohnilembidae; genus Pseudocohnilembus; species Pseudocohnilembus persalinus. The sequence continues at coordinate 11,993 of LDAU01000172.1, forward strand.
ACTAGAATGGTTAAAGAAGAGGGTAATACAAAGAATAAATAAATATTGATAAATTTAATTTTATAAAATTAAAATTTAAGCATTATAAAATAAAAAAAAGGTCTTTTATCTTTATGGAGAGGATGTACTCCAACCGTTGTAAGAGCAATGGTTATGAATTTCGGTATGCTTTCCAGTTATGACTAAATTAAAGAAGGTTTATCTCACTATTCTAATGATCCTAACGCTATTTCAGTTAGAATTATGTAATATATTGCTTTATTCCTAATATATTATTGGAAATTAAAATTTATATTAAAAATTAAAATTTATTAGGTCTTCTGTATTATCAGGTATAATCGCATCTTGTGTATCTTTACCACCTGATAATGTAAAAACTAAAATAATGAAAATGAAACCTAATGCTGAAGGCGTATATCCCTATAAGGGTTTTATGGATTGTTTTGCAAAGGTAATGAATGATATATTAAATAAATAAATAAATTAATTAATAATAATTTTAGATTATTTTATTTTATTTTTATTTTTTAGTCTGTATAAAGAGAAGGAGTCACAGGATTATGGGTTGGGCTTCCTACATATATTTTTAGAGTTACTCCTCATGCTATTGTTGTAATATATCAATATAATTTTTTAATTTTAAATTTAATTATATATAATATGGTTTTTAAAAATTATATTTTAAAGGCATTACTAATAAACGATTTATTAAATACATTATGGAAAAGATAAGGACATTGAAAATGTGTGCAATATTATTTAATTAATAATAAACAATTTAATTAATTTTTTATATATAAATTAAATTTTTATATATATTAAATAATTTACAATTTAAAATTTTTTTATCAAAAAATTAAATTTTTATATTAAAATAATCGAAAATTTTATATCTCACTCTATTTTTTTTAAAGTATTTAAGTATGAATATCTAGAAAATAATATAAATAGTCTTCTATACCATACAAATTAACTTTAATGTATTGACATATTACACCATATTTTTTTTATATTAAGATTTAAATATAAGAAATCGTTATCCTTTATCACACTCAGTATAATATCTAGCAGTCCTATATATTTTCTAATAATATTTACAGACTCCAGTTTATATAATTTTACTTACTTCTTTATATATTCATTTTTTTGTAGTTCTATTATTCCTTAATAAACAGATATATGGTTTTTATGTCCACTTACGCCTAATTATTTAAAAAATTTGATTTATATTTAAATTGAAAATTTTAAATATTTTTAATAAAAATTAAATTTTAAATTTTAAATTTTATTTTTTCCTCATGTATAAATATGTAAAGATATAATTATTAATATTGTTATTTTAAAATTTTAAAAATTTTATTTTTCTTTCATTAATTATATGATAACTTATGCTTTACTATTTTTTTATTTAAATTTTTATACTAGTAGTAATATATAATCTTAAAAATTTATAAAAATAAAATATTTTTTACCATAATTATCAAAAGTCACAATACCTTTTATATCTTTTTATAACACAACTTTTTCGACTTCCTATTTAATAATTTCTTTTTTCCAACAATTATTTGGACCATCTTATAGCTCAGAATGGTTTACAATAAAAAAATTTTCTAATTTCATTTTTTTGCAAACTTTTTCTAATTCTTTTTCTCTAATTTTTCCAATGCCATCAAAATTTCCATTTGATAAACATAATAAATATAGTTTGTACCCTTAATTTTGTAAGTCAATTATAGTTGGCTAAAAAAACATGACCTCGTCATCTGGGTGGGCCGTAACAAATAGTATATTTTTTTTATTTTCATCATTGGATTTGTTATATAATTTTTAATGAAAGTATTATTTTTTCACCAGTAAAATTCCTATAATAATAAAATTACTTATAATTAACCCGTACTTTGTAAAAAAATCTAAATCTCCACTGAAATCTACCAAATCTTATAATGTATTCATTTTATATTTCTAATATTTGTTGCAAAAATGATTTAATATTTATAATTTTTATTTAGATTGTTTTTTTATATTTTAATATATTTTAAAAAATAATATTATATATATAATTAGAATAATTATAATTTTGTAATTTTTTAAAAAAAAACTAAACAAAATATTTTTTATATAGTAAATTGGTTATTTAAAAAAATCATCCATTTAAATTTAATATGTCTTATCTAATTATTAACTTCTAAATTTGGTTCGTATTTTCTCATAAGCCTATATATTTATTGAGTATCTATTATTAAATTTATTAAAATTATTAAAATTATTAAATTCATTTACTAGATAATTTATAAAAATATAAGTAAATGTAAATTAAGTTAAAAAAGCTAATATAATTTTATATGACATATTTTTTTTAATATTAATCATGGCTTTTTTTTATATTTTAAAGAAAAGTGGTATATATAATAAAATAGTATAAATTAAAATATTTTAAATTGCAATACAGGGCTTTTCTGAAATGAAAAAAATCGTTTTTTCACTAAATCATGTTAATTTTTTATCATTGCTTATTATTTTTATATATATTTCAAAAATATAAAACTATCAATAAAGTTACTTGTGCTATTTTTTATAATTGGAATTAACAAAGAAATAAAAAATATATTATTTGACTAAACAATTTTTTACACATTTATTAAATACTTTTAATTCATAAATACTTAAATTGCTCAAATAATGCTTATATATTAAATTCTACCAAAATTTTCAAAATTAGATATTATAAAATTTTAAGCTTTAATTTACCGATCATAAAAAGTAAAGGCATTTTCTATATATTTGAAAAAATTGTAATTTTTCATTTTTTTAGCATAAATTTTTAAATATTGAACTATGATTAATAAAAAAAGTCTTAAGTTAATATAAAAAACAAAAATATAGCAACTTAACTTTTTAAGTATACTATATAAAAAGAAAATTTTTAAAAAAATATTAAAAAAAATATAAAATATTTATAATAATACTTTTATATAAGTTACAAATCGTTAGTTAATTATAATTTTAAATTTTAATCTCTAAGTTTGTTATTGAACAAATAAATTATATTAAATTTTTATCAACGATAATTTAATTAATTATAAAGTCTCCCAATTTTTTTTTTAAACATTAAAGATACTATATAAATGCATAAGATACATTTTTTTGGCAAAAAAAAAAAAACATTGATAAGTGAAAAATCTTTAAAAGCTTATATTTTACCATTTATTGGGAAAAAACTGTTATTAAAACACAGGTAAGTCAATTTTAATAGAAATTATGGAAATTAAAAATAAATTATAATAATTTAAGAAAAATACTTTATATTAATATTTAAGCTATAAGCTATAAGCTATCTAATTACTGATATAATCAAACTGTTAAATTTTACTTTAAAATTTTCTTTTTCTCATGGAATGTTATTATTTTTTATTAATTATTTATATTTATTTATAGAATACCCCTTATATTAAAAAACTTTCTTAAAAGTATTTTTTTTTATTAAATTAAATCTAAACGCATAATAATTTATTATTTTTATAAAGATGTTATGCATTAAAAAATTAAAATACCCTATCTTTTTCTGTAATAACAACAAAATATTTATCTTGCAAAGGGAAAAAACAACCTTGTTTTTAGTCTGTTTCTTATATTGGTATCAATGAACCCAAATTAACATTTTCAGATTTAAATGCTCTAAGTAACCTAGTATTTTTTTCTATAATAATTTAAATATTTGGATCTTCATTACATGCTTCAAGTAAGTCCAATCTATTTAATTTAATTATAAACAAATTAAAATAATAAAATTAAAGTAATATATTGTATCAAAGAATATTATTTTGTAAATTATATACTTTGAAAAACCTTCATTTTTATTTTAATAATTAATCTCTTGCCATAAATTATATGCTTAAAATCTTGTTTTATTTATATCATTTTCTCTAACTAAATTTTTTAGTAGAAAGTTTTTTAACTCGTCATAAGAAATAAATCCATTTTTATCTTCATCACATAGCTCAAAAAATACTAGTATATAATATTCATAATTTTTGTATTTATTATAAAAAATAATTTTTAATACTTTCGATTTTTTATTCTAATGATTCATTTCTAAATAGATTTATGGCATATGCTATTTCATTCGCGTCAATATTATTATCATTATTCAAATCAAATAGCCAAAAAAGTCTATTTATTACATTTCTATCTTTTCCCATACCTAAACTAACTAAAATAAGATAAAATTCTTATCTATTTACACCATTTACTTTCTCTATATTTTATATTATCTAATTTTCTTTCTCAAATAAACCTTCGATAATATCTATTTTATGTTCTAATTATATTTAACTTATTATATTTATATGCGTGAAATTAAATTTATTCTTTATTTTTAAATATCTTTATAATTTATTTAAATACACTTAAACCATTTTATCACCTAAAGTCTTAATTTATCTTTCGCATTTTCTCCTAATTCTTTTTGCTTTGTTTTTACAAACCCCTTATATTTATTGGTAATATAATTTCTAGCCTCTATAGAAATTGATTAAATTTTTAAATTATAATAAATTATAAATTTATAAAATTTTATTAAATAATTTTTTAAAAAATGTTAGCATTTTGTAATATATTAACATTTCTAAAAATCAATAATATTTTTATATCTATAAAGTACCCGGATTATTTTTTAAAATACTAAGAGTTCCATTTTTTATACTTTTTGTTTACTGTAATATAGGTTTTTATTCCATAAAATTATTGGAATTAATATGTCTTTTTCTCTAATATATTTAATTACTATTAATAAAATTTTGAGAATATAATTAATAAAAATTATATGCTTTTATAAGGTAAAATACCATTCCTAATATGCTTCGAGTTATTGATTATGTAACAATTTCTTTTTAGTATTAATTTAAGCTTAAAACATCTCTAATTTATTCTTTTTTGTCCTTATAATTTTGCTTCAAAAAAGTAAAAAGTTATATAATTTATTATTAAAATATTTAGTCAATAAATAATTATGAATGAGTAATAATTTAAATACAGGGTTTATAGAAAAATTGAAATTTTTAAGAATTTCACTTGCCAAAGGTTCTTAATAATTATTATAAATTTTTGCAATTTTTTATTTTCTCATCAATCTTTTTTTTATTAATTTATCATTTTCTTCTTTAGAATTGTTATTTTATTAATATGAAATAGGCGTATAAAATGTTCTACTTTATGGAAAATTAACTTTTCCTACCAAAAAATTAGACATTTTTTTAATTCTAATTTTTGTTTATCTCATTTGTTAGGTTTCCATTTTATTATACTACTCTAAAATTTTATTGCTTTTTTTTTCTAGTGAAATTTTATAATTAATTTTATAAAAAAATTATATTATTCTAATAAATTTTCATAGTCTTATTAAAATAATAAAATAATAATGATAAAATACTGACAATTAATAATAAATATGCAAAAATCGTAATAAAATAAAAATATTTTAAACATATATATTTATATTTATTTTCCTAATTTAATTTAAAGTTCCTGTTAATCCCCTATTATTTGGAAATTTTATCATATTATTATGTTTAATTTATAAATAAAAATATGATTTTAACTTTGAATAGGTTATATTTTATTAAAATTTATTTTTAAATTTTTATATTATTTTATAATTATCAGAAATATAACTAGAATTTTCAATTTATAATATATATCTTGATAATAAAAAAAATTGAAAATATTTTTACCTTGTCAAACCAAATTTTAAAAATATCTGTGCACTTGACCTGCTCCAAATAGATTTCTATTTTTCTTGAATAATAATGGTTTCTTTTTTAAGTCTTATACCTATCTACTAAAAATCATTATAATTTAGGAGAAAATTAGTTAAAGTATCAGAGTTTTAAATTAAATAACCAATAAATAAGTATAAAATTTTATTAATATATAATAAAATTATATAAAATACGAAAAAAAAGTAATAAAAAATATAAAATCACATTTATATATAGGAATTTAATATATAATCCGTTATAAGCCTTTAATTATATTATAATTAATGGTTTATATAATAGTTTTTAAAAATGAATAATTTTATTATTATAATAAGTTAAAATATTTTATATAGATTTTGCTATAATTAATAAAATCAAATTTTTTTATTATTTAATATATTAAATTTTATTTTTGAATAGTTATTTATACAAACATTTATAATTAAATAATAATTTTCTATATGATTAAATAAGTATAGAATACAGTTTTTCATTATTTATATTAAATATTTTCATTTACAAATCATTATTCTAATTTATATATATTATAGATATTAAATTTATTAAATTATAATTAAAAGGAAAGAAATTTGGGTTGTCAACATTTTTTGAAAAATATAACTTTTTAAATAAAAACTTTTGCAATGCTTTTTTTTTAAGCTTAGTGTTTGAAATAGAGTTTGTTATATTTTTCAAAGATTTCTGGACTATTTGTTTTTTTATTTGCATTTTAATATTATTTTTTTTATTATTTTTTACTATTTAATAATTTTATTACCAATAATTAAATTATTATTTTTTTCCTTTATGAATTAATTTAAATTAATGTATTTAATAAATATTCAAAATTATATTATTATTCATCTATATTAACTGAAATTCAAATTTAATATTATCATCAAAAAAATCAATTTAAATTAAGATAAATAAAATACCATTCCTTTTACTTATTTCTCTCATTATTATAATATAAAATATAATAATATAAACATATTTTTAATTTTTGATATATTATAAATTTAAGAAAATATTATCATGAAAGATTTTATAAAAAAAAAAAAATTTTTTAATCAAAGCAGAACAAATAAGAAATTATAAATTTATGATCAAAATAAAAATACTATAATAATTTTTCGAATTCTGAACAAAAAATCATTAGAGCTTTTGCATATAATTTTTATTTATTGTCCCATTTATGTGTTATTTATATAATTATTTTTCAGAGGCATTCTGAAAATAAAAGTTCATTTATTTTATATGAAGAAATAATTAATGAGAAAAAACAACAAATAAATTTTTATAATTAAATTTGTATAAGAGACAATATTTAAAATCTCTAAAATGTGAAAATAAATCAAAAATTCAGAATTCGGAATTCGGAAAACAACTGTATTATTAGATTCTTAAAAAAACTATTCAAAGAATAAAACATAAAATTAAATACTACTATATTCTATATTTGGGCCTTTATTTTTAATATTAATGCAATTTTATTTTATAATTAAAATTAATCTACTTTAACAGTTAATTTAAATTAATTAAAATATAAACTGATCCTTTAATAACCAATTGATTAATAATAGTTTGATACAATTTAGTTAGATTAGTACATTAATAACTCTTTATAAAAAAATAAAATATGTAATTAGTTTTAATAATTTAAATATATTTTTATTTTGCTTAATATATATAATTAAACATATAATTTATATGTATATAAAATTTTTATCTTTATTTAATAATATTTAAATAAACTATTTTTAAAAATGCAAACAATATCTCATATATTCATTATTGTTTATGGAAATTACATGTTGTTTTAGCAATATAGCAAATTTTTTCAATAATTTAATTAAATTGAAAAATTATTAAAAATGTACATTTTTATAATTTATCAAATTCAAAAAAAAAAAAAAATAGAGCTTATCCATATAAATTTTATATATTGTCCCATTTGTTTGTTAATTATGTAATTATTTTTAAGGAATTTAGAAAATAAAATTTCATTTATTTTACATGAAAAAATAGTTATTGAAAAGAAACTACAAATCAATTTTTATAATTAAATTTGAATAAGAGATAATATTTAAAATCTCCAAAATAGGAAAATAAATATAAAATTGAGAATTCCCAAAATAATTATATTTTATAATTTTATTATGCTGATCAAAATTTGGATTGATCTTTGTTTTATTTATAGATTGATTAGATAGCAAATAGAAATTAATTGTATTAATAAAACCATTTCATTTAATAAAATTTATATTTAGTCTTAATTCAATTAATTATTATTTTGCTATCTAATAAATTTTATTTTATCTATAATTAAAAGAAAAATCAGTCAAAATTTCGACTGGCGTAATAATAAATTTTTCAGTTAATTAGATTTATTTCTATAGCCAATTTAATAAAAAAATAATACAAAAAACATTTTTATTTATAATTTTTTGTTTGGATTATTTTTTAGCAAAAAAACTATTAGTAAAGATATAAATTTTTAAAATATAATTTTAAATATTTACTCTAGGTAAATATTATCAATTATATGGAATAAATTTAAATGATATTACGTATAATTATAGTAATATTAAAAAGAAGTTTATTTAAATAATATGTTTTTAATCCAATAATTAAGATTTGTTTCTAAATTTGATTTGGTCTATATAAAAAAAATCATTTTATATTTTATATACGGTTTAATTATAAATCATTAACATTAAAAAATGTCTTATATATTTATAATAAAATTTATTCAATATAGTTATATCAGTCTAAAACTAATTTATAGTATATTTATTAAAAATTATACTCATTTTTTTATAAATATTAAAAGTATATCTTTTAACAAACAGTTATGAATATTATAAATTTGTCAATATCAATCACATTTTAAGCTAAAAATATTTCATTAAAAAAATTTATTAAAAAAGAAAGAACTGGTGTTGAATCTCACATTAAAGCGAATATTGCGAAATATCTTATAAAACTAAAATTATAGAGTTATTATTAATCTGGTTTATTAAGTAATAACTTGGTCATAAGAAGCATAATTAAATTCAAGTTTATTGTTTTATTTACTATAAAAAACATTTTTCTTGAAATTATTTCTTCATAACAAATAAAAGAAGATAAAGTGTATTATAAACTTTTTATTTCGATTATTTATCTTCTAGTTACAAATAAACTTTTTTTCATCTATTAAATATTAAGAATATTATTGTGAGCCTCCTCAGGCACATCAATTTCATAATATAGATTAATAGACAAATTAGGGAATTAAAAAACTAATTTAATTATGCTAAATATTTCCTAAATATATTTTAATTTTATAAAAAAAATTTTAATTTTAAAAATTGTATCATACCTGCTTTAAAGTTATATTCAATTTTTTATTTATATTTTATTTTATTTTGTTTTTTTTTAATCTATTAATGTAATGTTTGTTATTTATTAAATTAGTTAGTATTATTATTTATTTATTTTTATTTTATTAATAAATATATTATTTTTGCGCATATTCAGTTATTATTTATTTGTTCCGCAATATCGTTAAAAAAACAATAATTAAGATGATTAATTATTTCACTATAATTCTAGTAATTTAAACTTTTAAAAAAATAAGTTATTTTTATAAAATCTCCAAATTATAAATTAGCCACAAATTTATATATTCTTAAATTTAACAAGTTTATATATATATTGTCTACTACCATTTTATGTAATTTTTAAAAATTATTTATATCTTAATTAAAGTTATTTGACTATTAAAATTCTCAAACCCCAATTTGTGATTATTAATAATCTCTATAATTTTTTTATTAATTACTAAAATATATAGTTTACCATAAAAACTAATTTCAAATTAAAATGGATTATAAAAACCCTGAAAAGATCAAAGATAATAATTCATATAATTAAAATGAAACACTGAGTCAGTGTCGACAAGATTTTAATCCACAATAAACATAATTTTATTTTGATACTGTAATAATTGATTCTAAATTTGATTCAGGTAATATGTAAAAAGCAGAAAAAGGATCAAAGCCTAATAGTGTAATTACAATAAATTTAATTGTATCATAATTATTATTTTAACATTACATATTTATACATGCATTTTTAGTAAATTTTATAATTTCTATATATTTAGTTTAATATTTGGATTAGTCCTGATTGCGCAAAAACATAAAAATAAAATAACTACAGAACTTGGTATCATTTTAGAGTATAAGGAGTATAAAAAAATACAAAAATAATTTTTACCTTAAAAAATGTACATTCCTAGGTAAAAAAATTTAAATAGATACAATTCATTTATTTTATTTAACAAAAATTAATTATATTAAATTTCTTACAAATAGGGAAAGTTGTATAGAGAAGGGCATGTTCCAGCATATAAAAGTAATTTAACTAATAGATGGCAACGAATTGAATGTGAGCGAATTGACAATACAATCGTAATATAAATATATATGTCATTACGAAGATTAAAAAATTTTATTATAGATTTTTTTAGAAGAAAAAAACATAGAAATTTCTTTTCCATATACATTTAAATCAGAAGATGAAATTGTTCAATTTGCATTTACATATCCATGGTCTTTTGAAGATGGTTAGGTATTATACTATTTTGCCAAAATTTAAAATTAAATTAAAATTTAAATTAAAATATACAAATAGAAATAATTAGATTAATTTGAAAAATTATTCTAAAATGACAAAGAAATATACTTTCATAGGTGTTGTTTGATTTTAAGTAAAGAAAAAAGAAGGGTAGAATTGGTTACCATATCTGATAATTCAAATAAATTGGATGAAAGAGAAAGAATATTAAAGAACCTGTTTCCATTTAGCAATCTAGAGGGAACGCCAAATAAGTACAATTATTTTTGTTAATTTAAAAATTAAAATAAAAAATTTTATTTAAATATCATTCATTACCTTTTATAATATAAATAAAAGGTTTTTTAAAAAAAAATATGTATTTTTTTCCACTAGAGTGCATCCTGGTGAATTACCAGGTTCGCATTGTTTTAACGGAGTAATAAATATGTTGATGGATAAAAATAATGAATAAGCAAAAATTCTACGAAAAAACTTTGTTTTTTGTTTAGTTCCTTTCCTTAATCCAGATGGTGTTTACAGGTAAAAAAAAAATTAAATGAACAAATTAAATTATTAATAATGATACAAAAAGTATAAAAACTAATAAATAAATATCTTTTGTTTTTGTTATATTTTTATGTGAAAATTGTTTTATAATTATTTATACTTTTAAACAGTTTAATTTTATTATTTTTTAAATATAACAATATAGAGGGCATTATAGAACTGATACACAAGGTTTAAACTTAAATCGATACTATATTAACCCGAGTTATACAGACCACCCATCAATTTACGCAGTTAAAGAATGGGTAAATTATCTAAATTAGTCAAGTAGATTACAAATATATCTTGATTTACACGCACATGCCAGTCATAGAGGCTGTTTTATGTTTGGAAATTGTACTGATTTTAGGTAAATCAATTTATAAATATATTTATTATATTCAAAAAAAAAAAAGTTTAAACTTTTAAATAATAAAGAACCCAGGTAGAAATATGTTTATTTCCTAGACTTCTAGCATTAAATTCCGAAATATTCGAGTATGAAGGCTGTAATTTTACTGAAAAAAATATGTATTCCAGGGATAAAGGTGATGGTCTAAGTAAAGAAGGATCTGGACGAGTAGCCATTTTCAAATAAACTAAAATACCTCTTTGTTATACTTTAGAATGTAATTATAACATAGGATTAATAACAAATAGAATTTAATAAAAGTCTACAGAAAAATAAAGTATAAATGAAAATTTAAAATCATACACTACTTTATTATAATAAATCAAATTAAATTATTTTATATAGACATGGAGCTTAAATTGGGTTAGTATGACAAGGATATTGTGAGAAATTTCATGAACTTAGAACCTATTTAGAAAATAGAGCCTTATACTATCGAAAAATTTGAACAGTTAGGTTAAGAAATATTAGTTACTATTTTAGATTATTATAGAATTAATCCATATACTAGGATAAATAATACAAAATACAAGTCATATGATGTAAATTTTAAACTAATTATAATTAATTTTGATACTTTGTTAAAAAATAATTAAAATAATTAGAATCTTAAGCTTCATTTGGCTACCAACTTAATGAAAATTAACCCCCATAAAAAGAATAACTATATTAGGAAATTATGTAGAGCAGTTTATCATCAAGAAAATTATGAAAATGGAATTTAAAACTTATAACTTTTTTTGGAAAAAAACTTTAAAATGAACAATCCATAAAAAGAACCAGAGATTCTTTTAAATTAATAGGCAAAATAAAATCTAAACAATCATAAAGGTTAATAATTTTACAAATTTAACTTACAATAATTATTTTTAATTTTATTTAGTTATTAGGCGTAAGGTAGATAATAAACATTAGAGCAATATAAAGTAAAAGAATAAAAATTAAGATGAAGTGGTAAATAAATTAAATTAAATAGATAATATTCCTTAAAATGATATAGAAGCTGAAAATTAAAATAATAATAATATAAATAGATAAACTAAATATATTGAAAATAGTACATAATTTTCTTAGAATCATAATTAAAAATAAAAAATCTTAAATTGCCAGAATAGTTTATAGCTAAACGAATTAAGTTAAAGCTAATTTAGAAAAGACGAAGAGTATAATTCTTTATCTTCAGGTGAAGAAGATTGTGAATTATAAAATGAAAATTCGGCTATTTTAAGTTAAAAATAGGACTTATAACATTAAAACTAAAAGGTTTATAGTAAAAATATTTAAGAAAATAATAATGAAAATATTATAAACTAATATGTGATTGCATAAAACTATTATTAGTAATAAAATTTGTAAAAGCAAGTTAATTTAATGTTTATATCAAGTAACAACATCTAAATTAATGGTGCTAAAATAAATAAAACATTATCTGAAGATATAGCATAACAAAATTTATATAATTAAAATTAATACCATAAATACATTTAGAAATCTATTAGTGATTAAACAAAAGATATTAAATTATTAAATTAAGCCCATATTAAATAAAACTTTTGTAAAATAATGTTAAATTTTAAAATTTGTAATATATATATTAATTTAATTATTTTTTAATTTTATTGTTAAAAGAAAATGATGGATAATAAAAATTAATGAAATAAAATGAATATGACATTTGTGTTAATCCAAATAGTCTATAAAATGTTGAAAAAATATAAAAACAAATCTAAACATTTAGAAATAATTTAAATTAAGATCAGAAATAATATAATTAATAAATAAGTAAAGGAAATAATAATTAAAATTAATATGCCGTACAATATTAAATTAAAAATAATTTAAATAACAAATAAAATTATAAAAATAATAATGCTTATATGCAAAAAGATATATAAAATTTTATGCTTAATTAAAATGAATACAGCATAAATGACATCAATCAGAATCATGAACAGTTTATTTAATTCATGCATCCATAATAATAACATATATCTAATAACAGAAATAGCTAAGTAAGAAAATAATTATAATTAAAATTAAATCTAAAATAAAAGGAAAAAATATTTAATTACAATAAATTTGAAGAATAGTCATAAAATTTTCCCTAAGTATATACATTCTAAAGAAAACATAAAGTATAATCGTATAATAGTTAAATTGAAAAATATCATAGTTCTTAAATAAATTAGCCCTAGAATTAAATTTAAAGAAAGAATTATAAAACAAACTTATAAAATAGGTATTTTATACTATATATAGTCTATTTTAATATAATTTAATTTTATTATTTTTAGTAATAAATAAAGATAAATTTAAGCAGCTAAATCATCTTCAGTTTAGGTCAAATGTAGGAAAAACATTCCAAATAGTTTTAATCAAAATTTAAGATATAAAAAGTAAAATAGTCTAAATTAGTAAAATTATCTATAAAATATTACTAACTTTTGAACTAAGTAGTTGATAATTTAAAAATATTTAATTTTAAAAGTAAAACTTTGCTACTATTTTAATAGTTTTAAAGATTAATTCTAGTAAAATATTTTTATATATAAATCAGATAATTAATATATATAATAGTTCTGTAAATTTTCCATAAGTAATAAATTTTATAAACCTTTTTATTAAAATATAAAAGAAAAAATATCAATTAAATTTAATTCTCTTTATTGAAATATAAAATCAACTCCTAATTTAATAATTAATAAATTAAAAAATAAATTATTTATTACTTATAATCAATTTAAAAAAAATGTCCTAAAATTCTTAAAATTTAAAATTATATTCAGTTTAAGGTAACTTTAGAGGAGTTTAAATTGTAATTGCTGCCGAAATTGCAAAAGTTCAGCTAGAATTGGCTTATATTAAATGGGACTAACTTAAGTCTTAAGAAATTATTTCTAAAAATTCACTTGGTTAAATTCCATTTTTAGAAACTCCTTAAGGGATCATTACATAAACTTCTGCTTGTTTAAGGTATATAGCTAATATTTCTAATACTTTATACGGAAGAGAAGTTTAAGATAAAGCAGAAATAGATAACTGGCTAGATTTTATTGCCAATAATTTCAACCCAGTTCTCATGCCTATATTATGGAAGGTAAATGATTAAAAATTCTTTAAATTTATAATATTTTATCCTTAATATTTTTATTTTATTACAATTTACCACTTTATGTTTATAATAAAATCATTTATATCTTTTTAAATAATTTAAAAAGATTTGGGGATTTAAAGGAGAAATTAGTAATGAAACAATTCAATAAAGTAGGTAAGCACTTGAAAAATTATGTGATTATATTAACAATGAACTTAAAATAAGAACATATTTAGTAGGAAATACCCTCAGTATAGCAGATATTTCCTTATTTTGTAATTTAATTTATGCGTAAAGATGTTATTTAGATGAATCTTTTAGAAAAAAATACAATAATTTAACTAGATGGTTTGAAAATATTGCTTAAAATCCCATTTTTGTTAAATAATTTGGGTAAAATAGATATAGTTCTAAACCTTGGTTTTGATTAAAATTTCTTTTTTTATAAAATTTTTTTACTTAATTATTAAATATTTAAAAAATAACAATATTAGATAGCTTTTATAAAAGTTCTTTGAAAATAAAAATAGATTCATTTTATAAACATATATAATTTATATATTAATTTATATATATTTAATACATTTACATATATAATTCATATTTAATAAATTTAAATATATTAACCTTTATATTTTAAAATTTGTAATTTTATATTTCTCAAATTTGATTTTTTTATTTTGAAAAAATAACTATAAAGAGAAACAAACAATTTTTATAAATTTTGAAAATTATATAAAATATCTGATTTTCTTTTTGATTCAATTATCATCTTAAACACATTCTTAAGACTCTTAAGTATTAATTTCAATTTATTCATCATTTATGTTCTGCTAATATAAACTTTATAACTAAGTTTATTGCTAGATAATTTATTATTAATTTATAAAAGAATTATCACTTATTTTGCTATTTAATAAGTTTTCATTTTAAATTTATTATTGATTTTAATTCTATATTTCTTATTCAGTTTTTCCTTATATTTAATTTTAATTTATATGAATTTATTCAATTAATACTTCGTTTATACCCAATTTTTATTTATTTTTACTTTCATTTTCTTTTTGTTGTTGTAATAAACCCATATTACTAGGCGAAATTAGCTAATTTTCATTATAATATTTTTTTTCATTCATATTTTAATTTATCATTGTATCAAAATTAGTCACATCATTATTTTTATTGTAATTTATTAAACTATTATTTAATGATATTTCGTTATTTAAATTATTTTATTCTTGTATACTTTCTTCTTGTAAAGTTTCATATTTAATATTTTGTTTTTTATTGCTTTTACTATACTTCGAATCAGACGATTTTTATTGTAGTTATTATTTTTTTTTTTACTATTGCTGTTATTCTTTCTTTAAATTTTCTCTTGCCTATCTTAAATATTCAGGCTATTATCTTTATCTTTACCTTACTGAATATTAATGGTTTAAGTCTGAATCACAAATTTGTTATTATTATTACTCTCTAGCTGATTTTATAATTTCATGTTTTTGTTTTTAATTTGAAGTTTTTTCTTTATAATTAAGTAAAGCTTACATATTTAAATTCAAATTTAACTAAGAATTTTTATTAGATTTTTATTCTTGATATAAACCTCTATTTTGTATAAAGTTCTTTTGATTTATACCTTACCTAAATAATAATTTTGTAAAATTCAACTGAAGCTTAAATTAATAAAAATAATATGAACCTGTTTGTAGCATTTGGTAAAGTAACATTGGGTAAATCTTCTTCTATATTTATACAATTTCCATTTTACTTTTGTTAACTACCCTTCCTATTAAATTTTAATTATCTCCTTAATTCTCTATTATGATGATCTTGAAGAGAGCTGGCTTCATTTTCTCTACATGTAGCCTCTTTTATGGCTTCTAAGGTTAAAATGTTTATTTCTTATTCAGCTAAATAATTTAATCTTTTCAAGTTATTTTATTGTTGCTATGTTCCTAGTTCTAACGTTTCTTTTTCATCTACAAACCTTGTGAAATTAAAAATGTTTTTTAAAAATTCAAAAATTATTATATAAAATTATTTTACTGAACTTGGTTCAGTTTCTGTTAATCTTCTAATTAATCATCTTACATAGAAAATTTTTAATAGCAGATTGGTATTAGTATACAAATCAAAAGAACTAATATTATAAAAATAACTATATAATATGGATTTTCAGATATAATTATTTAAAAATTAGAAGGATTTTCCCAATCTTATGCTATGCTATATTATGGCCCATAGCACCTACTTTTAGTAACAGTCAAACTATTGTTTTTTTGATTAAATAAAAATTCATATTGTCTTAAAAACCCATTTCCCAAAACATTTACTAAGCCTTCACTAAATTTTAAAGTATATTATAATTTTAATAAAGTTGAAATAGTAAATATTTCTACCTTTAAGATTTTATAGAAACGCAGTATAGATTTTTTTTAATTTCTGTCATATAATTTTAAGGTACCCAATAAAATAATTAGTTTTATTCAAACTCAAATTTAATTTCAGGAAAACTCTTAAAAAATTCTTTTATTTCTTATTTACCATCAAAATAATAACACTATAAATTATCCTGTTTTACTTTATATCCTTTGCATTTTTATTTTAATTAGCAAAAATCGTCAAAAGAATTTTAAAAAAATCTAGAATAAATTTAAATTATATTATATGAAAATAATAGTAGGCCAGTCGAATCTGAACAGATTTTTTTACTACTAATAGAAAAGTTAAAATTATTAAAAAACTAATTTAATTTAAATTCTAATTTTGTAATCTAATCAAATTTTAAAATATTTAAACAAAAATCTGTCCAAATTTCGACTAGTTCATCGTATAAATTTATCTTTATAATTAAATCTTAATTTACTCATATAATTATTGATTAAAATAAGTATAAACACTAAGTGAATCAAGCTTAAAACCTCCACCATACATATTTAATTAGTTATAATTTTATGGCAAAGAAGAATTTTAAATCTAGTAAGTTTATAATTAAATATGAAATAATAAAATTTTTAATTTATAGTTCTATTTTAAGAAATTAATTACCTAAATATCATAAACTTTTAATCCATAACTATTTTATACTGATTCTAGTGTTAATATTATATTTTCCTAACTTTCATATAAATAATCCAGCTTATTATTTAAGCCTAAAAAACCATTTTAATTTGACAGACAAAGTGTAAAATAATCGATAAGTATTCCATTCATTATTGAATTTGGTTAGCCTTGTTCTATATATTTTAAAATTACAATTTATATAATTGATTTACATATGAAATAAATATTGATTACATTATATATTGGATAAGCCCAAATGACCTTAATCGTATTAACTTATATTTAGAAAATTTATAGTTATTATTATTATAAAAAATTAAAGTATATTAAAATTCAAAACTTATTGATTACTCATTTTTATTTTATGTCAAACATATAATATAATCATCATAGTTTTATTTATGAATGTAAAGCACATCTTTTGCATAAAATCCTGATTTTTACTTTTGCTATAATTTAATATTATAATACTGATAATTTTTTTATTAATTAAATAATAAGTGTTTACCTATGTAAATCCTTCCCACCCACATAAATTATTTAAAATGCAACTATTACATTTTATTTATTTATTTTAATTAGTACAATCCAATTCTACATAGGTTGATGAAAGTTTAGGATAATATAAAATTTAAGCTCCATTAACATCTTGAATTTACTCTTTATTTAATTATTATATTTTATAACAAATTAATATAATTTTTAGAAATAAATTGAAAATTGTTTAATTTAAACTACTATGTATTTTTTATAAACAAATGCACTCAATATTTTTAATTTTTTACCTTAATTTTCATTTAAACAAGGAACTTAAATCATAGATGATTATAAATCTATCTTTAGAGATAAATTTTATTTAAAATTTCCAATTTAAAACACACCGACATAATAATCAAAAATACCAACACCTCCTACTAAATCTATTGTATCTTTCATTTGTGAAGAAACAACATTTGTTTGCGACATAAAGTATAAAATTAATAAAAAAAATTGATAATATATTTACATAAGTTCAAAGTAAAAATATTTGTTTTGAATTTTTTGTGGTTTTGAATTTTTTTATAAATTCTTAATATTTAACAAAATTTGTTTATTTCAACTAATAAAATAAATTATTCTATTAATCTTCATAAAAAATTTGGTAAAATAAAGCATATTATTATACAAAGAATATACATATAAAATATGATGATTTGATTCAAAAATTTTTATTTTAAATCTTTAAAAAGATCATATAAATTTCGATGATTTTTATTTTACATATTTTTTTTTCTAAAGTAAACATTATATATAAAATATTCTATTATTTATATCTATTTCATTTTATATTTTATAAAATTGATTATCTATTATGCATATCAAATATATATTTCTTTTATTTTTCTTATTAAAAATCAGAATTATCTAGCGACACCAGATTGAGTTTAACTTAAATTTTCGTCATCAAGAATAGAGAAGTCAGTAGTCCTTTTAATATAAATAATTTAAATTCAAAAATACAATAATTATTTCCAATATTATTTGTTATTTATTATTCATACCAGTATGCGTAGGTCCAAGAGGCGAAAATCCATAAGGGGATTTATTATTTCAAGGCAGCCCAATTTCTAGCTTAGTTGAATTATGATTTAGCTGCGAATGCAAATTTAGGTCTATATATTTTATTAATAAATTATTAGTTTAAAAAATATTTCTTTGTAATTTATATATATTAAAATATAGTATCATTTATTTCCTTCTTTTAAATTACATATTATTATAGAAAAATTTATATTAATAAAATATTGGTAATTAAAATAGAATTTACCTATTCCAGAAAGGAACTCCAGAATTATATCTATGGAATGTTCTTCCAAAGGGAAATATAAGTAAAGGCCCAGTGATAACAAATCCAATTAATAAATTTCTAAACCAATGAGAATAATTAGTATTAAGCTTTTAACCTGTTTTTATTTAAATTAATATCATATAAATAAATTATAAATTAACAGTATTAAACATTTTTCTTAATTCGTCATATAATTTTGTATGAAAAATCGAATTTTTTTTTCTACCATTATATTTTTTTCTAGTATAAATAAATAAAAATTACCATGTTCTAATTTTAATGGTCTCTATGCTTCATTGGCATGCCACTTATAATAAGGCTAAGATATTAATTCATCTTTATAATTTTCTATAAATTAAATTTCCTATTCTCTAGTAGGAACAGGAGGAACTCTTTCTTCCCAACCCATTTTAATATTATTATTTGTTTATTTGCTTATAATTTTTAATTTATTTGATTACCTTACTGTATTTACCAAAATTTATTTATAAATGAATACTAATTTTTAATCATTTATTAATAACTAAGTAAATAAGTATTTACTCAATACTCTAAACCAAATAATTACTTATAGTTAGTTAATATATAATTGATAATTATTAAATCATATAAATTAAGCATAAGTTTTTATGTTATTTAATTTCATTAAATATAGAAATATTTTAAATAATAAAAAAATGAATACTCCTTATATTATTTTTAGAAATAATATTATTATTTATATTATTTTTAATGTTATTAATATATATTTTCAAATATATTCATTTAAATGCTACATTTAATAGTGATTAATAATATTAAAAAAACGTTAACTTTTTAACATTAAATTTACTATGATAGTGGCTTTAAAAAATTTGAAAATAACTTTTTGGTAAAGTATATAATTTAAATATAAGTATTATGTACATTTTTCAAAGGTAGATACTAAAAATTGGTAATTTAAATTTCACCTTGGAATATTCCAAGGGTAAAAAGTTTTGAGGGGGCCGAGTCACCTATGTTTGTAATAAGCTATTATAGGGATAAGAAAGTCCTTATTTTACTGGTTTCACCTATATAGAATGATCTATAAAGCTTAATTTGAATACTATTCGATTTTCAAACAAGTTTTTATTTAAGCTTTATTCTGATTCAATTAACAATTCTTAAGTAGTAGAATGAAATGGAATATCAAAATAGTAGATTTGAATTACCTTTCTAAAAGAAATTTTTAAAAATTTGAAAATTTTATTTAGGCCTATAAATAATTAAATTTCAACTTAGTTAAGTTCATGAAATAAAAAATACGATTAAGTATTTTTTTTTACTGGGAGTAAATTTAAATTCAGAAAATCTGATATTTGTAACCTTGAATTTGCTTTGAATAAAATTATTTAATTTATTATAAAAATAAAATCTTTTTATATACGAGATTAATTATAAGAAAATGATTAAAATAAATGTCATCACCTAACAAAAAAATTAAAAATTAAAGAAAGATAAGAATTTAATTAAATTTAAACTTTTTAAAAAATAAATAAAATGAATATTTTTATTAATAAAAATGAGTCATTAGGTTGATCATTATACAAAATTAAGATAATTGATAATATATTATAATTTGAAATAATAAACCATTATTTATATCAATATAAACGTTTTACTCGATTATAAAGACAAAGATCAAAAAAAGTAACATAAAAAGATAAGTAGATGAATAAAAAAAAAGAACTTATTTTAATAGAAAAATAGTAATTATAAAATATAATAATTGGTTAAATTTTACAGTTAAAGTTTATTATAAAAACACTGCGATTGATAATTATGTATCATAAAAATGTTAAAATATATATTATATATTAAGTATAAAAAATTGTTAATTTTACATTAATTGAAAAATATGTTATTTAAATATATAAGAAATTATTAATGATTCTCTTAATATTAAATATAATATTCAACATTTGTTTGATTTTAGATCATATTATAACATAATAATTCCTAATATTTCTTATAATTAATAAAATATTTTTAATTATATTCTCATAAAAATTATATAAAATAGAAAATAAAAAAAATTAATTCTTTCCTTAATTTTATTAATTAATTTAATGGATAAATAGGAAAATAATAAATAGTTAACTCATGAGCAAAAAGAAGGCGTTTAAATGGCATATGAATAAATGCTTAAATATTGTGAAAAGTAATTATTATTAATTTTTGAATTAAATTATTTTTAGTTTATTATAAATAAAATAATAAATATTAATTTTAAAATTATAATAATTTTTGAATACAAATTTTTGGGATTAAATATTAATATTTATTACTTAGAATATAAGAAACTCAAGGAATGACAAGATTAAGTTTTTTTTTTGGAGTTATGAACCTTATACTAACAATTTTAATTTTTGGAAGTACTCCATAATATTACTGGTTAGTTTTTGTATATAAAATATTTATTATAGTGCCTATAAGATTATATTTGGGAGTTTAAAGAAAGGATAGTTTTTATTTAGCAGATTTTTGCTGGGTTTCTGTATTCATTGATAGTTTAGCATTTGTACTTTTCATTTTTGAAATTTTTCCGCTTGAGTAATTAATTTTTATTTTATATAAATTAATAAAAATAAAATTAAAACTTTGAAGTTATGAGGTACTTCTAATGAGAATAATATTTTTATTCTCTAATGGACCATAAGGATGGGCTTCAGTATTATTTTCAAATGCTATGGTATTTCACTCATTTATGCACAATTGTTCCTTATTTATTCATATTTCTCCTGTTTTAGCCACTTATACTATAAGATGGAATTATGAATTAATAAACTCTGTTTTTCCAAGTAAAAATTAATCTAAAAATGTTATAAAAAGTATATAATATTAAAAAAAATATTTTAGAGCTTTTCCCTTTGAAAACACTTGTTTATCAAAGTTACTATGCTGATATAAGAAATTGTTTTTGGCAAACTTTTGCAATCTATATGGTTTGGTGGATTGCATATGCTCTTTGGATGTGTTTTTCTGGTTTAAAACTACCAGAAAAAGGACAGGATACCATTTTCAACTGGTATCAAACAAATAATTTTAATAAAAATATATATTATGTAATATTCGATGCACTGAATTATATATATCAAATATATCCAATATTTACATTATTTTTGTTATTTATAATCGATGCTTTATTTATAAATTATTTTATAGTCAATTATAAAAAATAATTTTATCTTATTTCAGATATATTTCGCATTTTCGAATTTTTAAATATTAATAATATTAAAAATTAATTAGGTTATATACCAGTAATCCGAATTTGAGAAAAATAATTGATAGCATTGCTTATAAATTATTTAAAAAACAAAAGGATATGTAAACTAAAACTAAAATATTAATATATATGCTTTTCCACTTACTAATGGTATATTTTTTATTTCTATTTGTTAAATAATACTTGCCAAAAATAATACGAATTTGTATTAATAAAAGGTTTTAAGTACGATGATATGGGCAATATTATGTTTTTAATATAAAACAATTCACTAGCTATTTTTATTAATAATAGCATCATCTGTAATTTGGTAGGCATCCGGATTCTATATATATTTTACTTTAAATGGTAAATTTTAAATGTTTATTTAGCAATCTAATATAAATAATTTATTGGTATACTTTATTTATATCTTAACAACTTAAATATTTTAGGACCTAAAAGACATTTAGAAAAATAATTTAAGAATTAGATTCAACCAATCAAAGCTAAATGGGAAAAAAAGAAGGCATAGTGATGACTAAAATAATAATTATATATTTAACAAAATACTATAATAAACTAACATTTTATAAATTATAAATTAATATATTTTAATCAAAGGTTAATATTTTATTCTAATAAAAAATAAAAAACTAAAATAAGATTTCTAGAAAAAGTAAAAAAACATTAAAAGTTTTAAATAATTTGTCAAAAAAATGATAAGATAAATTTTTAAAACCCATATAAAAATCAATCCAATATATCCAAATCTATACAAATAAAATATTTTATATTAGAACTATTAAATTTTCTCTAATAATTATAAAATAATTCCACAAAAATATCAAAAATTAAATTTTCAAATCTAGTTTAATTTTTCTAATTCAATATCAGGCCCACCACCTGATATTGAAACAAAGGTCAAAGCTCTCGAATAAAATCAACCATTTTTTGTATAATGAATATATAATTTAACTTTATTTTAATATATTAATATTCGATTAAATCTATTTAATTTTGGTAGGATAGATTAATTTATTTTGACCCAGAGGTCATGGCTACCGTACCTTATCCATTTTAATTTGTAGACCCAGTGGTAGAATAAATTAAAGTAATTATACTTTTATAATAAAATAAAAAATAAAAAAGTATAAATTAAAACTTAATATAATTA
The DNA here is from genome assembly GCA_001447515.1 of Pseudocohnilembus persalinus. Lineage (NCBI taxonomy): Eukaryota > Ciliophora > Oligohymenophorea > Philasterida > Pseudocohnilembidae > Pseudocohnilembus > Pseudocohnilembus persalinus. The sequence continues at coordinate 35,706 of LDAU01000172.1, forward strand.
ATGTACTGTATATATTTATTATAATAACTAAAAAAAATTATTTCTTTATTATTAAATTTAGGATTTATTAGTTCAAATAAATGAAAGTTTAGGACTACCTTGGTAATATTTTTTAATTTGAATTTTGTTAAATATTTTGAGATTAGAATTTAATATATATTTGTAAGATTAGGATAGGTATTATTAGCTTGACATGTTTGGCTGCAAGAACAACAATCTTACCTTTAATATACTTATAAATTTAGAGAGCTAACAGATTAACAGCTGTAAATTAATCTTTTATATTTTAACATTATATTATTTATTATTTTTTTAAATAGATTGCTCCAGTTTTAATATAATTTAAAAAATTGGTCGATTCTAGTTAAATGAATAAAATAGATAAATTATATTATTTATTAAGGGGATCATTCTAAATAATTAGGTTAATTTAAATAAAAAATTACTATAATAGCATTAAATAAACTAACTTTTATTAATAATATTTTGCACAGAAAATAAAACCTAAAGATGTTTAGATTATTTGTTTATAATATATTTCATTTTCCTATAATGATTACCATGATATTTTCAATGAGAAGATTATTAATATAAGATTCTGTTAAAAATACTTCATTTTTATGGATAGATGTAAATTAACAATTAAATTATAAGATATTATTATATTTTCAATAATTAATCTAGAGCTTATCTGCACCTGATCCTTACTATATAGTTCCATTTGTTACAATAGGTTGTTATTACTATAATTTACAAAGATTTATCACACCTGAAAATAAACATACTTTTATATCTAAATTGAGAAATATAGGATAGGTTTTAATGATACTTTGGTTACCATTATTATCTAATTGGCCCTCAGCTATATAATGGTATATGCTATCAAATGCCATTATAAGTATAATTTAAACGACAATTATTATTCAACCTTAATTTCTAAGATACATTGAACCAAAAATGCTTTTATACTAATATATGCTAAGAATAGTAGAGTTTGATAAAACATAAAGCGAGACATTAGTTGGTATTACATATTTTAATTATTTAAATTGTAAATTAAGTAAAAAAACTATAATTATAAATAGAGTCTATTAAAAATGGAGAAGAGTCTTTAAAGGATAAAGCGATTTCGGAAGAACTATTAGTTGCTTAGACTGAAGAAATGCTTAAAAAATTAAATGCTGAAATTTATGATGATTTAGAACATTATACTTCTAATGTTTAATAATAAGAACCTACTAATTAATAATAAGACAAAATTATATATAACTAAGAACTTAAATTTTGAATTTAAATACGACCACATTATTCATTTATTAAATTTAATTTTTTACAATTATATAATAAATGCAATATAATTTTATAAAAATTTTTGTTGGGATAAGTTTTTTTGATCAATTCTAAAAACTTTCATTACGAATAAATTAAAAAAAAAATATAATCAAAAAATGAAAATTCATATGATAATATTATTAAATCTAAGAAGTATATACAAAATCTTATAAGATATATATATTTTGAAAAATATTAAATAAATAAATGAATATATAAATTTATAAAATTATATATTTATCTGTTTTCTATAATTTATAGAAATTTTTAGCTTTTTTTTTGTTAACTGATCCAGATAATAAAAGTAATATTTTACTATAATAGATAAAATTTTATAAAATAACAAATATTAATAACAAATAAAAATTTTTAAGAATCAATAATTAAAACTTAATGAATTTTTTTAATAGTTTTATAACTTATTAAATGGCTTCTGAAAAAGAGGCTAATAAAAGTTATTTTAATGGATAGTATATTGAAGTTGAATAGTTGTAAAAAGATATTAATAAATAATAAAGTACATAAATGAAATTTATAATTTTAAAAAAATGAACATTTTAAATATTTAATTTAAAGAGTTTGAAGGATCAGAATTAATCATTAAAGACAAAGAAACTTTGTAGGAATATTCAGAAAAAGATAAAATTTAACATGGTAAATAAGTTATTATAGAAAGAATATCCAAAACATCAGATTAACATTAAAGACAAAGGAATAAGTGCAGGTTAAAAAATTTATATTTATTTTATTTTATTTTATTTGTTTATTGATTAGGAAAAGATTATTTTGTATAAGATCTCGTAATATTTTAAATTTGTAGGTATTGTTTTAGAGCTCCATCAAAAGAGATTACTTTCTGTTGTTATAACCCGATTTGTTAGAAATGTTTTAATGATTTTCAAAATTTTAAAGTTTGCAAAATTTGTTTGACCGAATCATCTCAACCACATCCAAAAGAAAAACTTGATATAACAAAACAAGAATTATCATAGCTGTGTATGAATGCTAGATTTTTTATAATAAAAAGTCCTAATTAAGATAATATAGATACGGCTAAAAAATTTAATTTATGGGCAACCACATCTAAAACTCAAGTATATTTTATAAATTAAACTTTAATTTTATTAAGAATATTATAAATCTTCGTAACTAAATAATTACAACTACATTTTAAAACCCACCTTAAGGATTTTACCTATCAATTTTAAAATATTTTATAAATTTAAACACTATGTTTAATATATAAATGACATAGATAAATTTTTATACAATTAACATTTTTGATGAGCAAAATTTTCTTTTTACTAAATATTTAATTCATAATTTAAAAAATTTTATGTTAGAGAAAACTCTTTGATGCCTACGATAGCTAAAAACCAGTTATACTTTTATTTAGATCAAATTAAAATTAATAGAATTACCATTCTTAAGTACAACATTTTTAAGGTTGCGCGAAAATTCAAAATAAATAATCAGAAAAATAATAAAATGTTAAATGGAAAAAAAGCGGTAAATATATAAAAAGTTTTTTATTATAATTTTTTTTAAATTAAATATAATGTAGATAAAATAAATTTGGGAAATAATTTTGATATATAGTGGCTAAGGATAGGGTAAATTTATTCAGAAAAACTTAAAGATATGAAGCCCAGCCAAGGAAACACTAATGTATTATTTTTAAAAGATGGGTAATACAAATATTTAATCATTATTTATTATTATATAAATATTTATATTATATAGGTAAGAAATAGATCCATAAATAGGAATTAATTTATGTTTATTATTTGAAAGCCCCAAAATAATTGATTAAAAAAAGTAAAATTTAAATTTATATGATTAGGTAATAAAATTAACATTTTACAATTATTTTTATAATTTACAAATATATTTTATCTTCTTTTTTAATAAATTCTTAAATTTCTATTAAAATATAAATATTTTGATATCCTATTTTTTTTTATTTTGATTATTTTATATATTAATTCATTCTAGTTTATTATATTTTTTTTTTAAGTATAATTTAAATATAATAAAAGTAAAAATAAATTCCAATAAATGAAGAAAATGAGAATACATTAAGATAAGGATAAATTAAAGTACTTCAAGAGAGTGAAAATATTATTATATAAAATTATACAATAGATTGGAATTAGCTAATTAATTATGATATTTTGTAAAAAATTAATAAATAGTATGAAAATTAAATAAAAATTTAAAATGAATAAAATTCACAAATAAGTATTTAATAATAAGATTAAATATAAGATAAAAATCCATTTGAATCATAATAATACAAAGCAGATAATAATCAGTAAAATATGATGTAAAATGAATAATTAAAGAATGACTTAAATTAAAATCATCAATAAATATAAAACTCATAATCACCTTGTAACTAAAATTAAGATATTGGATTAAAATAATCATAAAATTTAAATTCATAAGATACTTAATAAAACAGCAAATAGAAACATAATGATAATATTTCAGAAAATAGTCAAGATATTAATTAATCAATACATTCTAAAAAGGCTTCTTAATCAAGAGCTAGAAAGCATAAAAAAGAGAGAAGAAATTCAAGTTCCAATTTAAGTGACCATTCAAACGATTCAAAAAATATAATCTAGAACATATCATAATCCTAATCTCATATTATATCTCCTTTAAAGAATTCAAGATCTAGATCTAAATCATTGTCTAAATCTAAATTATCTATTAAAGTTACAAATTCTAAATCTAAATCTAGAATAAGATCAGAATCTAGTAAATCCAAAATAGAAAAGAAAAAATCCAAAAAATCTAAAAAAAACAAAAAATAAAAATAAAAAAAAGATAATGCAAATGAAAAAGAATAGTAATAATAAGAAGTTAATAGAATTAATGAGTTTTAACACCAAATTTCGGAAAATCCTTGAACTATAAAAAATGCATATTTTTAGATAATTACAAAACCCATCTATCTATTTTTTTAAGTTTAATAAATAAAGCAGTACACATAATTGGATTTCGATAAAAATATTGTAAAGTAAGGACCTTTTTTCCTTAAGTTTAATATTTATCTTATCTGAAGTCAAATTTTACAAATTTAGTTTTTTAAATTATGGAAATACGGTACTAATTTATAAAAATTTTAGATCCAATTACATCATGTTAAGGCTAAATTACAATTTTTAAATAGTAAAGATTTTGTAATTTAATATATTTTTATGATTTTTTTAAATATATTTTAATTCAAAAATTTTACTAAAGCCTCTATATTTTAATTTTTGTGATTTTCTAAGATTTTACAATTTTTATATTATCATAGATATTTTTTTACTAATTTTTCTTAAATCTCTTAAATATTTAAAATATGACTTTAAAGTTTTCATGAATTTTCCGAAATTTTGGTAATTACCTACCAATAATAGTTTTATGATGAATAATAATTTCTCTGGAAGAAATCAAATTTTAAATCCTTAAAATTTCTACATGTAAAATTTGCCAAATTAGAACTAACAATTTCCTAATTTCAACCTTGGCGTTTCTAACTTATAGAATTTTCCAAATATTGGAAATATACCGAATATTTAAGGATAATTAAATGCAGAAATTTTCCAAAATTTTGGAAATTAATAATTCCCATTTAATAATAACCAGTTGATGAATAATATGATGAATAAATTAGCAAAGCCTTAGGAATTCTTTAAAAAAATAAGTAAAATTTTTTATTTTTTTATTTTTTATTAATTATTGTATAGGTCGAAAATTGTAAAATGTGTTTTAATTATATTTTTAATAAACAAGTATCTCTATTTTAATTTAATTTACTATTCTAAGTAAGAATTATTTAATTATATTTATTTATATTAAAAGTTTAAATTTAACATAGATTTTATATAACTTTTTAAGTTTTTTTATTTATTATTACTCTTAATTATCTATATGCTTTAAGTATGAATAGGGTGAAAATTTCCAGAGTAAAAAAGTTTTGGAATGTTTTTTTTTTAATTTTTACAATAAACATTATTAAATTAAAAATTCAATTGATATAATTAAATGAATAAAGATTATTTCAAAAATTTTTTAGTGATTATAATTTATCTTTAAATTTATATTTATTTTTAATAAAAGTTATTCTAACTCTTTATAATCTTAATTATCTTTATTTTTTAACTATTTTTTTTATTTTTATGGTGGTTTTTTATATTAACTGCATATAAATATATATATATACTAGTATTTTACTAATATTTTTCTTAAAAGCAATATTATTTTCCACCTTGAAATATTCCAAGGTGGACTTAATAATTTATGCTAAAACTCGGGTACCCCCACTAAACCCAAGGCGTGTAACCCTTGATAGGGTGAAAGAGTGTATAATTTATAAAAAAATTAAAAAAATAAGTTTTTTGAAAATTATTTATTTTTACATAATTTTTTAGATATAATTAAATTTTTTAATTTTCTGTTATTTTTATTATTGACATTCCATATCATTTATCTACTTCATGCTTATTAATTTAATAAGTATAAATATAGTTAAAAAAAAACTTATCCTAAAATAGAATAGCTTAATATTTATTATTATATTACAGGTCGAAAGTATTAAAAATTACTCATTTTTTATAATTTATTTTAAATTTTTTTGAGAATTTTATAGTTATTTAAATATTTTAGAGAAAAAAAGTTAAAATAAATAAAATATTTTATTTTTTCGAATATAAATTTTTTTTTTTTGTAACTAATATTTAATAAGAAATCTAATTGTTTTATATATATATAAATGAATGTAAAAGTAATAGTAAGTTAAATAAAGTAAAATCAATTAAAAAAAATCTAATTAATTATAATTTGGAAATAAAAATCAAAATATATCTTACAATTTTCGACTATAATAACTTGAATATTAATAGATGTAGATGCTAATGCTAATGCAAATGCAGATAAAGAAAAGAAAGAAAAGAAAGAAAAAAAACATAAAAAAGATAAGAAAAAAAAGGAAAAGAAAAATAAGTAGTCTAGATCAAGATCAAGATCAGTTAGCAATAAAAAAAAAAAAGAAAAAAAAAAATAAGACTGATTATATATTTTATAAAAATAATTAAATACACTTAAAATAATAAAAATGAATTTTTTACAATTATGATATATTTATTTATCTATACGACTTTAAATAAAATTTAATATAAATATTTGTATAAATTATTATCTAAAAAATATATAATATTGTTTATATAAATTTATTTTAATATTAATTATAGAATTAGTAAATCTAAATTTATAACTAAATTATCTAAAAATTAATAATTTACTAATTTATTAATTACAAATTTAATATTTGTTTTATTATGTAGAGAAAAATGGTGAATTTTCAGAATTTTCTTAAATTATTTTTTTCTTAATCTCTGTACCTTAAAACCTATAAAAAAAAACAAAAGATTTTGAGTTTTTGAATTTTTTTCAGAGGTAGTAATTTTTCAAATTCAAAAAAAAAAAAATTAGAGCTTTTGCATATAATTTATAATTGTCCTTCCATTTGATAAATTATTTATATAATTATTTTTCAGAGGCTTTCTGAAAATTTAATTTCATTTATTTTACATAATTTTACATAAAGAAATAATTATCGAGAAAAACAACAAATCAATTTTTATATCTAAATTTAATTAAGAGATAATTTTTAAAATCTCTAGTATGGATAAATAAATCTAAAATTCAGAATTAGATAAACAACTGTACGACACCCATAAAAGTGTATTTTTAAATTTTTATATACTCTTACACTCACCATCGTAATTTCATGTATTTTAAGTCTAAATATTAATAATTTGTAAATTACTTGGGCCTTTTAAAAGCACCAGGAAGTGTATCAGTATTATTAAAAATAATATCAAATTTTATTTATTAAAATTTAATAGAATACAATAAAAAATTATTAGATAAACTATACTGACTTAACTATCATATATGTCTAAAATGTGCAAAATTAAATTTTAAATGATTTAATAATAGCGGATAGTTAAGCTGGATATGTTATATATGGGTTATATTTTATATTAAAATCTTTTACTATTTTTTCCCGTATTTTATAAAAAATTGTTGGATAAAGTTCTCTGACTTAACTTCATCTATATCTAAAATTTGTAGAATTCAACTCTACATAATTTAATTATAGCGGGTAATTTATTTATGTATGTTATATATTGGTTATATTTAATATTAAAAAATTATGTATAAGATTTTGATAAAAATTATTATACAAAGTACACTGACTTAACTACCTACTATGCCTAAAATGTGCAAAATTTAATTTTACATAATTAAATAATAGTGACTAATTTAAATTTATTAATTATTAGGAGTAAATATTTTTGTAAAAATTGTTTGTTTTAAATTATGAAAATAATTGTATACAATATTAATTTATTATCCACTTTGCTTAAAATTAAGGTTATTAAATATTCTAAAAATTATATTTACAAGCAGCTTAGCTCTCATGATTATTAGAGGGGAAATTTTTTATTTATATAAAATAAAATTTTTCATATTTTAAAATAATTGATATAATAGGCTTAATAAAAAGTCAAAAACCACGCTCTTTTATAATAAAATTATATTATAAGCATAAAAATATCCTAAATATACAATAAAAATGATAAATATTTTAACTCTGCTAAACACCGATAAATATTTTTGTTACTATTATAAATAAAATTTTTAATTAAATTATAAAAGACAATTTGATAAAATTATACAACAAATTTATTTATATTTTTATTTTTATCATCATTTAGATAAAATATCTACAATTTTATATATTTAATATATGTAATCTCCTTTTCCTACCATTTTAAATTCTACTTTCGCTATACAAATTTATCCATCTTTTTTCATAATTCCACTTTTATAATAATTACTTTTATTTCTTTAAATTTGTGTATAATAATTATCAATTTTGTTTAAATAATGATATTCATCATTTTCATCTATGTCTTAAGGATTTAATATTTTAGCATTTATATACAATTATTCATATTTATTAATTATTTAAATTACTGATTGTTATAATTATTTTTATGAAAGTGATAATACTGGAAAATAATGATGTAATTATTATTGCTAACTTCTTATTGATTAATATTTTTAAAATATCATTTTCGCATTATATTTCATGTATTCTTACAAGTGAATATTTAGTTTATTAATCATATCATAGGGTTAATACATTTCAATTATACCCAACTATGCTGTCTTTTAGATATACTCATCCATATCCCAATCCCTAATTTATAGTTCATAATTATTGTAATGAATAGAATTTAAAGTTAACATTTAATTAAATTCTTGTTGATAATTTTTAAATTAAAAAACGGAAACAGGAAAACCCTTATGTATTTCGTATATATTATTAATTATTTTTAGCTATTCTTCAATACTTTCATCAATGTTGGGAATTAAAATTGGAAATTATTGTTAGAAAGCCATTAATATTTGTAAATCTTTGTATTATTCTTCAATCTTACTTAAATTATCTGATAATTATTTAAAATTTTTATCACCGAAGCTTTCCAGTCTTTTTATTAGATATTAAATTTCAGCTGCATATTAATATCCTTTTGCATTTGAATTCATAAAAATTGATAAAAATTCATTATTTTGTGACTTCATAATACAGTGTATAAATTTCATGGAGTTTAGTGAGGTCAATATTTTGTGTCTCTAGGGTTCAGGAATGCTTAAAAATAAATAATAATTAATTAAATGGCTATATAATAATTTAGTAATTTATTTTAAATAAATTTGTTATACTATTCTTGTTTAGGTGAATTTTTTAAAATACTTTCATTAATCAATATTCCGATTCTTAGTATATAATCTAGTTTTGGGTTAATAAATTTTTAAGGAGTAATGCAAAAATATACATTTTATAAGGTATTTATCTTTTTTTATTAATTTTGAAATAAATCAATAGTACTGGACTTTTCTTTTTCTTTTAGTTCATTTTCTTCTTATTACTATGTAAACTTCTTTTTCATTTTTATTTTGGTCTATTTTTTATTCCCAATTTGTTGCAAATGTTCTTATATTATATTATTATTTTAATTGTTTTAATTTTTCTCGAGATTTTTTAACATTTATTTTTATAAAATACTTTTATTTTGTAATAATTTTTGTTGATAAAGTTATGAGTATTAATTCAGCTAATCATTTTATTATTGATCATAATAAAAATCCTATATTTTTCTTTTAGATTTAATTTAGTTACTCGAATTTTCATTAAACTATATACACTCCTCTTACATTTTGCCTTTAAATTTTTATAATACTGATAAAAGTGATGTATTTTATAAATTTATATCCTTTTATTTAATTTATTTTTGTTAACTAGCATTAATTTTAAAAGAAAATGAATCTAAAGGTCTCACTAAAAATTCAAATACTTCATTTAAAATATCATTTCTAAAAAAATTCTAATAATATATTTTTGTGCAATAATACATTGCCTTGTTTTAATTTTTATTAAGAATTTTATTTCTATAAATTAATTATTGACTTAAAGTATTTGGGTAATCATTTTATTTTTAAATCTAATTAAATCGATTTTGCATTTTTTATTTTTTGATGAAGTTGTTTTAGTATTTTATTTTTTTATTTATAGGTTGTTGATAATCTTTATATTTATTAAATTCTATATTATTAATTTAGTGCTAATTATTAACACCATCTTAGTATGTTTAATTTTATAATTATTATTATAATAATACTTTATTTACAACCTATTTATTATAAAATACTGTACTTAATTTACTTAAAACTTTGAATATATGGATAATTTTATATTAATTATAAAATTTTGCTCATACTTTATTTGTGAAAATGATATAAAAAAATTGTAAAAGATATAATTATCAATTATCAAGAGTATTTAAATAAATTTATACTTATATGTTGTAAGTCTATATTTATTAATTTCCCATTAAGAATATATTGTTTACTATATGTTTTCAAAAAGAACAAATGAAATAATATTATAAGTGATTTAAATTAAAATTATATTTTTTAATTTCTTAATGGTAAATGTTGAAAAAATGAAATAAATTTTATATTATATGAATGAAACTCATATGATTATACTTATTGAATAAGGAAAATTATGGGAGCTTTTTTAAGTGATACAACTCAAACGATTAAAAAAACATTAAAACTTAAACCAAAGTTACTTTAAAGTTAACTTTTCTAGTAGGTTTTTAGATCTATATATTATTTTGTTCGGCATATTTCTACATAAATGCAAGAAATATGCTTATATTATTTAAATTTACTTTTGATCAATATAAAATAAATATAGAAATTGTAACATCTAACTAATCTGTTTTTTCCCATAATTTGTAGTAAAATATATTCAAATAAAACTTTATATATATTTATACTTAATACGGAGAACACATAAATGACAAAGATTAGGATTTTTTTTTTTTAAAGAGATTAATATTAGCTAAGATGAACTTTTTAGTTCAAAGTTTTTTAGATCAATTATAACAATTTTCTTTTTCTTTTTTTTTAGGATATCTTAAATATAAATAGGTTTATTATTAATTTTCTTATTTTAACTCATACTATAAATTTTAAATGGCATTTATTATCTATTATTAAATTGACTAGTTAAACTACTTTGAGCTAATAAATTAAATAAGTTCTTATATAGTTTCATATAAATTAAAAAATTTAATAATAGTACCATTAAATTCTTTTTGTTTTAAAAATTATTCAATATTCGAAATTAAACAATCACAAAAAATAAGGCATTTTATTTTAAAAAATGAAAATCCCTATGATTCATTTTTATGCCTAATTCATTATATTTCAAACTTCGACAATAATAAAAAATTAAGTAAAAAAAAATTAATAACAAAAAATAATTATTTAATTAATTTTATAGTAAAATATATGAGATGTTTTTAAAACAAATAACATTTTTTTTAATTACTATACATTTCAATAAGAATTCGGTTGAACCTGCCGGAAAAAAACATGCAAATCATGTAATGGATGTTTTACATTTTATGTAATCATGAATTACATATATTTAATGAATTTTTATTTAAAATATTGCCTCAATACATGAATTTCATGAAATTTTGTTAAAAAATACATGTAATACATGTATTGCATAAAATTTGTAACATGCAAAACGTGAAATACATGAATTTTTTTCGTGTATTTCATGTAATACATGTAATACATGATTTGCATTTTATGTAAACAGTTAATGATATGTAAAACATGTATTACACGAAATACAAGTTTTTCAGGAATTTTCTTCGTCTATAACTTTTTACTATATACTAGTATTAAAGAATTTAAACGTATAATTAAAGACAAATTTAACTTAGTTTAATAATTTAAATATATTATTAATTTAAATTAAAGTACTAGGTACATTTTTGCAATAAATATAATTAAATTTTTATCTCCTCAAAATTTTTATTTAAATATAATCAATTTTACAAAGTAAAAAAACATTATAAAATCAAAATAAATCTATGAATAATAATAAAAAATTTCATAATATTTATATTATAGGATAACTAAGTTTAAAATATACATAAATAACACCGAAAAAGTTTGTAAATTTGAAAATGGATTTAAATACTTTTACGTAGTAAATAATGATATTAATTACAAACCAAGTTAATATCTATTAATTCTGTATTTTTAATACTAGGAAAACTAATATAATTTTAAATTTTAAAAATTTTTATTTATTATTTTATAAATCGTAAATTTCGGTCTAGATCTGAGTATATCCAATAATATGGAGCTAAATGATTCGATATTTACAGATTTTTAATTTAAATATTATAAAAAATAAGAAAAAAATTAACTTACGTCTCTAGTATTCATGTATAAATTATTAAATAATGTTAATTCAATTTTATTTAATATTTATATTTATACTTTATATTTAATTAATTATAAGAGAATTCCTGAAAAACATATATTTCATGTAATACATGTTTTACATATCATGTAATGTTTACATAAAATGAAAATCATGCATTACATGTATTGCATGAAATACACGAAAAAATTTCATGTAATTCATGTATTTCATGTTTTACATGTTACAGATTTTATGCAATACATGTATTACATGTATTATTTAAGAAAATTTCATGTATTTCATGTAAAATATTAAAATTTTTGATAAAAATTCATGAAATACATGTATTGGATGTAATACATGATTTCATAAAATGTAAAACATGTATTACATGATTTAAATGTTTTTTTCCGGCAGGCTTAACCAAGAATTCTAATATGTCAAATTTAATAATAAAATTATAAATATTTATTTTCTTATTTTGATTTAAACTATATATTAAATATGTAACATTTTTTATTAAAAAATTTGAAAATTTAAATAAAATATTTCAAACCTACTTTCCTAGGCCTACTATATATATATTCTGATAGAACTAGCTGAGTTCTATATTATGATTATATAGCTATAAAACTATAGAGATTTCTGTTAAGCGCTTTTTATTTTTATTATAATTTTTTATTTCGTAACTTTCTTATATATCTCCATATTTTTTATATCAAAATAATTTAATTATAGCTCTATGATAAAAAATAATCAATAATTTAATATAATAATCATATTTTGTATGTAAAAACTTTTTTTCTAAATTTTTGATTTTCTAAAATATTTTAATAAAATGAATTATAATTTAGATACATTGTACTTTACTATTAAAAAATATATTATGTTAAATACATTACCATTATACTTAAAATAATTAAATAATTATTTTTAAAAAATTTGGTTTTTTAGCCTGGCTTACCATAAGTTGATCATTTTATATTTTTGAAATATATATAAAAATATAATAGAACGCTAAAATTTAAACATGGA